>JABZEU010000033.1:0-15769 GCA_014635995.1 Sarcophaga peregrina
TATTTTAAAAGCACATACCTTGGCTTTATTAGGACGAGTGGATGAGTCTTGGGAAATATTGCCTGCCTGGAGTGGAGTCGCACCTCGTTATTACCTAAGTTGGGTGCGTGCAGTTAATGCGTTATTAGATAAAGAACCTGAAAAAAATTCATGGTCACTGGGGAGTGCAATACAAGCCGTTCTAACACATTTTGTAGAGGTTGGTGCTCATCGTCGTTGTATTGAGGTCGCTGAAGTACAAGTTAAGCTTGCATTGGCGCGTGGCAGTGTATGGACAGCAAAAAAAGCCTTAGCGATTGCCAATGAGACACTTCCTAAGTTAAGAGCTCCTCTGGGGGCGGATAAGCTATTGGCGAAATTATCAGTAGAGATTGAGAGTCATTCTGCACAAGTCTCGTTACCTGTGCCTGCAGAAGTGTTGTTAACATGGTTGAATGATAGAGCAAGTCAAAATGAAGAAGCTGGACGTAATCCTGAGCAAGAGCTTGAGTTTTTGATGCTTGCTGTTCAGGAACGTCCAAATGATGAACAATTAGTTGATATTACAGTATCAGCACTGCAAGCGTGCTCGGCAATTAAAGAGGCAGAAGCGCTGTTATGGCAATATATCAGTACTAACCACGAGCAAGAGTCTGCACTGGCTTATCAATTATTAAATTTATTAGTTAGAGGCGGTCGACTATCAGAAATTGACCGATTGGCTAATTATTATATTCATACTCAGCCTATTATTGCCTTATGGTGTAAGATTCAGAAGGCTTATAATGAAAACAACTATGATGAAGCGAAAGTGCTGTGTTTAGAAATGTATGACATGGCTCCTGACTATTTAGGGGCTCCTCGTGTATTAGTGGCCATTGCTGTTCAACAAGATGATTTTGCAGAAGCTGAAAAATGGCAACAAATCATTGTTGAAAAAACAGATGATTCAACATCAGATAGTTGGGACTTATTGACCTATAGTTGTGCTAATCAAAACTGGACTTTGGCGAGGAATATAGCACGGCAGCTAGAGATAACACTTGAATCAACAGAGGGTGCTATTAAGGAGAACTGGGGGTGGATACGCATTGAGGTTATTGAGGAAATGAAAAGATAGAGTATTTGGCAAGATGTACGGGCCCTGTAACAGCAGTAATTAAAGAACCTGCACACCCCTCAAAACAACAACGTGTCGATGATGAAGTGGTGTTTGATGCCGCTCAGCTTGCATCGGTACCAGAGGATGAAGAAGAGCGTAAGTATTTTATACCTCTTTATCGTATGGTAAAAACATTAAAGCAAGGGGATTTTGGACGGACATGGTTTGTTGATGGCGTTTATCCAGGTGAGGAGATGTTTAAGGCTTTTGAAAACATCATCGATTCTAAAGGGTGGCGAATTTGGGTTAACAGCAATCAAAACTATCAGGTAACGGATCACTTTGATTTAGATGAAACTCCTCTGCCTGCGATATTTTTCTCCATTACCGCACCTAAAACTGTTTCTCCTATAGAAATTCACCAGTTATTAGAAGAGGTAACAAGTGATTGGACTCATCCTGTACATTGGCTCCGTTTGGCTGAGGAAGTGAGCGGACCCATTGAGGCGCATCAGGAGATAATAAGCCGTTATGGATTATAAATGGCCTTTAGGCGTAACAGCATGGATAACGCTTTATTTCTGGGTTTCTTTGTAGTTAAATATTTACAATTACCGCAGCATAGAGGAATAAAATGTTAGATTATGAAATGATACGCACTTTTATTACCGTTGCGGAGTGTAAAAGTTTTTCGCGTGCGGCTAAAGTTCTTCACAGGACGTCTGCCGCGATTAGCTATCGAATTAAGTTACTTGAAGAAAATGTAGGCGTTTTATTATTTAATCGCAGCACTCGAAGTATAGAGTTAACGCCTGCTGGTGAATATTTGTTTACACGTTACCAGCAGTTGAAAGATTGGGTTGATACAATTCCTGAAGAGCTCCAACAAGTTTGTTCGGGTGTTGAACAGAATGTAAATATCGTTATTAATAATTTGCTGTATGAGAGTACAGCCGTTGCGAATTTATTAGTTAATTTATCTACAAAGTTTCCATTTACCCACTTTCATATTTCTCGTCATGTTATATGGGTGTGTGGGATGCAATGATTAGTGAGGATTACCATTTTGCTATTGGGGTAACGGGTACAGAATCTTTAGTGAATGATATCAGTGTTTATTTTCTAGGTGATATTAATTGGATATTTGTTGTTTCAGCCCACCATCCTTTAGCCAGCGTTGAGGGTATTTTACGCGAGGATCAGTTGCGGCCTTATCCCGCGATTAATGTTGATGATACTGCCCATCATTTACCTAAGCGCACTGCGTGGTTATTGACGAGACAGCATGAGATTAAAGTGCCTGATTTACATACTAAATTAGAATGTCATTTAAATGGTATTGGTGTTGGTTTTTTACCTAGAAATTTATGTCAACCCTATATTGATTCAGGCCGATTGATTCCTAAGAAAGTTTATAGAGCAAGGCATGGATCACCTTTATCATTGGCGTGGAATGAGAGTAGAAAAGGTCCTGTGGTTGACTATTTAATAAGCTTATTCAAGTCAGAAAATGCGGCGGTTAAGTATTTTCTAAATGCGGTAAGCTGATTGATATGAAAAAGGGTAGTCGAATACTTTCGACTACCCTTTTAATGGATTAAGAGGCTTTTGACTCTTGTTTAATCATTAATGTAGCAATCATCCCTACACCGATTAATGCTGCTGCAACATAAAAGCTTAGATCATAACTGCCTGTTGTATCTTTAATCCAACCAGTAACAACAGGAGCTAAAATAGAACCAATCATCCCTAAACAATTATAAACACCAAATGAGGTACTTAGCGTATTAGATGGTGCGCTATTAGCTACAATAGCAACAAGTACAGGGTTAGTACTGATTTTGCCTACTATGCCATAAGTAATAAGTGCAATAACTAAAACTGTAATAGAGCTGCTTAAGGGAACAGCTAATACGGCAATAAGCGAAATAGGCAGCATAATTAATAGAACAGGTTTTTGTGAGCCTAGTCTATCACATACCCAACTAAAGAATAATGATCCCGGAATTGCAAACCAAGGTACCAGTGAGGCAATAGTGGCTATGTTATTTCCTTTGATTCCTCTGGCTTCTTCTAAATAAGCAGGTAACCAAGTAACCAGTACAAAGAAGCCAAACATTACTGAGAAAATAATGATATAGCACATATTAATATTACGGTTACAGAAAGCTGTTTAAAACTAATTTTTTCTTTAGGTGTATTCGCAGTTGTACTATTGGTTGTGCTAGGGCGAGATTTAATAATCCACCACATTAATAAGCCGATAATGATGGTAATAACACCAATAATATAAAAGGGTGTATGCCAGTTGTACCCATTTTCAAGTGATGAGGTTGAAATAAAATAACCAAATGATAGACCAAATGCCATTCCACTATTAATAATGGCACTGCCAAGCGTTAAGTGTTTCTTTGGTATAGCCTCTGAGGAGAGGCCATATTGAGGTCCATAGAAGAAGCCTTGAAAAATACCAACTAATATCCACATGAACATGAACATAGTATAAGTTGACATGGTTCCTGAGATGATTGTAAAGGCACCGAACCCTATTACTCCAGTAACTAGAACGAGCTTTTTGCCTAAGATATCACCAATAAGACCTGAAGGTGCGTTCAAGAGAGTATACCCTAAATAGAATAAACTCATGATTGAACCGATCTCAGCATTGGTGAGGCTATAAGCAGTTTCTAAGTTTCCTTTCAGTGGTGAGATAATACTACGTGTTGCGTAGAGTGCTATCCAACCAAGAAAGAAAATGGCTGTCAACTTAATCCAGTAAGGTATAAGTTCTTGTTTATGTAGTTTGTTGGTATTGTCCATAAATGCCTCGGATATTATTTTTTATAAATTAATGTTCCTGATTTCCCGTCCATAATATCATTAATATTTTTTAATGCACCAATATAAGCGTTATGACCTGTGTTATTTACAAAATCACAAACAGCCATGATTTTAGGTCCCATTGAACCATCAGAAACTCCCATAGGGGCTAACTCTTCCGTTGTAGCCTTTTCAATTGCTTTTTGTTCTGGTGTACCCCAGCCAGTGTAGACAGCATCAGCATCTGTAAGTATGACAAAGTTTTCAGCACCTAGTTGTTGTGCAATAAGTGATGCTGTTAAGTCTTTATCAATAACCGCTTCAATTCCTTTTATGGTGTTGTTGTCTTTATTTACTGGGATACCACCGCCGCCACCACAAATTACAATGTGTTGGGCATCAAGTAAAACATTAACAGATTGTCTTTCAATTAGTTTTTGTGGTCTTGGAGATGGAACAACACGACGATAGAACTCACCATCTTTTTTGAACTGCCAGTGTGGTTGTTCTTTTTGTAAAGCATTTTTTTGTGCTTCATCATAAACAGGGCCGATAAATTTACTTGGGTTTTTAAAATCTGGATCGTTTAGATCAACTTCCATACGCGTTAAGATAGTAGTAATACGTTGTGCTGGATCAAGCTCATTAATTTTTTGAGTGATCATATAACCGATCATTGCTTGGCTTTCAGCTACTAGAATATCTAATGGATAGGAAGGAACTTCTTTATAGGCTTCATTTTGAAGAGATAATAAACCTACTTGAGGGCCATTGCCATGAACCAATACGATGCGGTAGTTTTTAGCTAGCTTAATAATCATTTCTGCTAGTATCGCAATATTCTTATATTGATTTTCAGCCGTTAACGCTTCTTTGCGCTGTAATAATGCATTCCCACCTAAGGCAATAACTAATGTTTTCATAATGGATTCCTAAATAGATTTATAAACAATAAAGTAACAATCAATCAATAAAGTGAGTTTAAGCACAATAAGAGTTTTGATTGCATGACAACCAAGTACTATGCCCAGCAACGTATCTGCTCCTGAGTGATGACCTACATCTAATAACTCAAATAGTGTATGCAAACTCACCTCATTATTGGCTAATTGATTGGCTAATTTGATTAGATAAGAAGAAAAAATACCTTGAGAGGCATAATACAAATAGTTTTTGCTAACACTTGTCGTTAATAGAGAAAGATCAGGCGTCCCTTTAAAAAAGGTACAAGAGACAGTATTTTCTCTTTATAACAAGCATAAGCAACAAATAACATGCCTGTTAACATGTCATCAGAACTAGGTGTAAGTCCTGGTCCTTTGCCAATATAGCTTTCCCAGTTAATTTGCTCACCATTAAGCCACTGGCTAAATGTTTTTATTAGTTCGCAATTATCTTCAAGTAGAATAGTTTGTTGATAATTAGATAAGGAACCATAAAGCCCTGTTAACGTGGTTTTTGGTAACACTAATAACAGTTTTTCTAGGACTTTAAAGTGATCAAATGGTGCAGGGGGAACTGTCAGATTTGTATGATATTGACAAACTATATTGATTGAAGGCTGTATGGTGAGTTGACCTTTATGGCAACTCATCATTGAGTTGGGTTGGGTATGTTGCGCAACGAAGTTGAAATCATTATTTGCTAATACCCACCCCATAGGGCTTAATCCTTTTCCTTGGCGGTGCAGTGTAATCAATTGTTGAGATTGATTAAGAAAATTGATTGCATTATTGTAGATGCCATTACAGCTTAGTTGACTTGTCAAATTTGTAATGTGGCAACTGGTTTCTAATGCTTCAATTATCATACACTGCACCGCATAAGAGTATTTTATTACTCTTTTATTCCAAGTTTATCAGCTAATGCTACAATCGCTTTTTCGAAACAAGCTAAAGGGGCTTTTACAGTACCAGCACCAATTTGACCGACACCAGCATCTTTATGTGCGATACCTGTGTTGATTGTTGGTGTAATACCTGTTTCTACGACACGGCGAGCATCTAAACCAATGCAAGAACCTTGGAAGTCCCATGTGGGAATTTGTAACATCATGTGATGTGCTAAGTAAATTTCTGACATTTCATCAGAAATACGACGAGCAGCTTCCATTCCACCTGATGCCCCAACGAAGCGGGTTACACCTGGTGCTGCAACCATTGCAGTACCACCAATACCATAGGTTTCTGTGATCGCACTATCACCTACGTCTGGGTTTGCATCAGCTTGGCTGAAGCCAGAGAAGAATAAGCCTTGTGGTGTATTAACAGGTGCAGTAAACCACTCATCGCCCATACCACTGATTTTAATACCGAACTGATCACCATTACGCGTCATAACAGTAACAATTGTTCCTTGTTTGATTTCAGCACCTGCATCCATCGCTGCTTTACAGTGTGCCATTGCAAGGTTTAGGAAGAACTGATCAGTAACACTTAAGAATTGAGTGACTTTTTGTAGTTCTGCTTTGTCCATATCTAAACCAACTAAAATTGGTGCAAGTTGGCGTAATAATAGAGATGAAGCAGCAATGTTACGTTGATGGAACTCATCACCCATTGTAATGGCTTGTCCCATGACTGCTGTTAAGTCGATACCTTTCTCTAAAGTAGCGAGTGCTGCTTTTAGTGTAGGCGCTAGGCTGTCATGCATCCAATGTAAACGTTCTTGTACTTCGGCTCCGTAAGCACCAAAGCGCATTACTTTACCAATACCTTCGTTCATATTACAGTAAGCATAGTTGCCGTGTGTTTGGTCTTTAACTACAACCATTGGCATGTTTGCAGAGGTGATACCACCCATAGGGCCTACTGCTTTTACATTGTGGCAAGGGATAAACTCAACTTGACCAGATTCAAGCATTTTTGTCGCTTCATTCTCATCTTTTGCCCAACCTTCAAATAATGCAGCCCCAATACATGCACCACGAACTGGACCACTCATTTTGTCCCAAGTATTTGGAGGGCCTGCATGTAGTAGTTTCTTGCCTTCTTTTAAAGGTTCGATCACTTCTTTTGCTAAGCAAACATCAACCCAGTGTGGACGAGATGCAATAATTCTTTCAACAATCGCTTCATTTGCTTCTTCTATAGTCTTGTACATATCAAGTTCCTTATATTAATTTCTTTAAAATATTAGCTAGTTTCTGATTGCCGCCAGCAATAGGTGACCATTGGTATTGGATAACAGGAACAGAGTTAGCTTGTAAGTCATCAGCAAAACTACGTAAGCCCGCATTAATGACAGAGATACCTTCTAATAGTTTGGCAGGTGTCGCTTTAACTTCTTCAGGATGTGGCTTAATAAGTTGTCCTGCTAATTGAACGAGCTCAGGTAATGAGTTCATTACAATAATTCCTGCATCTAGTAATATTTGCATTTGTTTTGAGCGACATTGAGGGTCTTCCTCTGTCCCTGTAATGGTTGCTAATACAGCAATAGGATGTGCATCTGTACGTTTTTCACGTAATGCCTTAACTGCATCAGCTAAAGAGGTCGCAGGATCATTAGTGGCACCATAACCTATTACAACGTCTACAGCAAGCACACCGATTTCAGGTTGTTTCGAGAGATCTGTAATAAATTTATTACGAACAGAAGGATCAATCATTGGGTGAGGTTTGCCTTGTGTATAGAAGTCATCACCCATATCGATAACTTTATGACCTTCGGCATTTAGCATAATGCCCTGCGCATGTTCTTTATCTGTTGGAACATTAAGTTCTTCAGAAAGCAACATCGCACATTCAGAAGCTAATGTACCACCTGCATAAAGACCGATAATTTTTTTACCTGCTACTTTAGGCGCTGCTATTTTTGCATCTTCAACATCAGCTAGTGCTGCAGCAATACGTGCAGTTTCATCAAGTGTGCGGGTAAAGTAAATATTACCTTCTTTAGGTTGTTCTGGTTTTGTACCTAAGAATAAAGCAACAATTGGCTTATTATGGCGCTTCATAGCTTGAATAACTTTTTCTCTAACAGCTGGTGCTGGTGGCTTAGAAACAAAAGCAATAACACGTGTTTTTTCATCTGCTGCAAGCATTTCTATGGCTGTTAGTGCACTAATTCCACCGACACCTTCAGTTAAGTCACGACCACCTAAACCGATTGCATGAGTAATGCCTTGATGATGTAAAGCAACTTGAGAGGTAATTTCTTGAATACCCGTACCTGATGCACCAATAATACCAATTGAACCTTCTGGAGTAATGTTAGCAAAGGCGAGTGGCGCACCAGCAATATTAGCTGTACCACAGTCAGGACCCATAACGATTAAGCCTTTTGATTGAGCTTTTTGCTTTAAGGCAACCTCATCTGCAACACTGACGTTGTCAGAGAACAGCATGACATTACAATTACTATCAAGTCCTTGATGTGCTAGTTCAGCTGCGTATTCACCCGCAATCGAGATTAATAGCATGTTAGCATTTGGATTCTTTTTCATCGCTGTGCGCCAGCTATGAACTGTAGTCAGTTGACTACCTGTTTTTTGTCCTTTGGCAATGTCTTCTAATGCTTCTTCTAATGCTACTGATACTGTTTCGAGAACAGACTTATCAGTTTGTTCAGCCTTGGCAGATACACAGATGTCATTGGGAGTGGCTTCGTCGAACATATCATGCCAAAAGCCTGTGGTCTTCAGTAGGGTTTTGTTGGCAGGTGTTCCCATCATCACGGAAACATCTTCTACGTCAGGTAGTTCGCTTAGTTTTCGAGAAACAATCATAAGACTGACAGAGTCTTGGAAGCTTCCCTTTTTTATAAATGCATGGATCATAACAATATCCTTAATTAAGTGAACGGAAGGACACAATACTACTTTATGTTTATTCCATCTTACTAGTTTAAAAAAGAGCTTTTACCGAATTTTGTTCTATTACTCTATAACAAATATACAAACACTGGCATCAACATTAAATTGATAGGTATCAAAATCGCCATTTTTTAGAAAAAATTAGGTAATGTTGTTATAACTATTAAAAAAATTTTGATAATGTATGAAAAAGCCATCTAATAAATTACTATTGTATGAGAAAGTTGATTAAAGTCTTGTATTTGTGCTTAAAAAAATCGCTACAATTTAGTCCGATTACTTTTTGTTAAAAAGGATGGAGAAATATGAATCTTAGTAAAGCAGAGCTTCACACGCTGATATCTAATAAATTACAACTAGCAGGTCTTCATAAACAAGATGCTGATGTTATGTCAGATGTTTTAGTGTTTGCAGAAGGGCGAGGCATCCACTCACACGGTTCTGTACGCGTGGAATATTACTCTGAAAGAATCTCAAAAGGCGGTATCACTGTCGATTATAAGCTAGATATAAACAAAACAGGTCCTTGTTCATTGGTGATTGATGGTGATAATGGTCCAGGAATGCCTATTGCTAAGATTGGCATGGAAAAAGCTATCGAGATGGCAAAGGAGTCAGGAGTTGCAGTCGTTGGGCTTCGTAGAATAAGTCATAGTGGCGCGATTTCATATTTTACACAGATGGCTGCAAAAGAAGGTTTAATTGGTATTTCGCTGTGCCAGTCTGATCCTATGGTCGTTCCTTTCGGTGGTGCGGAAGTTTATTATGGTACTAACCCTATTGCTTTCTCTGCGCCAGGAAAAGGTAAGGATGATATGATTACCTTTGATATGGCAACAACAGTACAAGCTTGGGGTAAGATTCTGGATAAGCGTTCACACAAAGAGCCTATCCCTGATACGTGGGCTGTTGATGAGAATGGTGCGCCCACAACAGATCCTTTTGCTGTTCGTGCTCTACTTCCTATTGCAGGGCCAAAAGGTTATGGTCTTATGATGATGGTTGATATTTTATCAGGTGTGTTACTAGGTGTTCCTTTTGGTAAGTCTGTTAGCTCTATGTATGCTGATTTAAGTAAAGGCAGAGATTTGGGTCATTTACACATTGTTATTAACCCAGCCTTCTTCGGAGATAAAGAAAAGTTCTTAGAAGCGATCTCTCAAACAATGGCTGAGTTAAACGCAATTAAACCTGCACCTGGCTTCAAACAAGTACTTTATCCAGGACAAAATTCAGGGATTGAAGAAAGTCGCACAGACAAAGAGGGTGTAGATATTGTTGATGACATTTATGATTATTTAGTATCTGATAAAGTCTATATCAATTCGTATGATCACAAAATCCCTTTGCGAAATAATTAATCAGTTATAAAGGTTAGGTAATCAGTAATGAAAACGCCTAGCCTTTATTTGTTACTCTTTAGTTAAGTCTTTAATGGTTGTGGTTGAGCCATGTTTCATAATAGATTTGACACCTTCCTCTCTTTCTTCTTCTGTATTGTATAATTCACTTGTTCCTATTACTTGATAGTTAGCAGCTTTTAAGGTGAAGTAAAGCTTGCCATTTTTACGTCTTAAACGACTATATTTCGAATCGTCATGACTATTTTTTTGTACGGAGGCAATACCATTTTGTGAGGATGCTTTTTGTTTATATAACTCACTGGTTAGAATGACTTTTCCTTCACCTGTTTTAAGTTGGAAAAAAAACTTTCCACCATGTGCTTTTTTAATTTCAAAACTGCTGCTCATGCATGTGTCCTCTTAATAAATAGTTTGTTATCATGATATATATTTATAAGATGTAATCTTGCTTTTGAATACTAGACATAAGACTATGATTAATCTATACATTGATATAATGAACATTTTATGAATTTAAGTAAGTGTAAAGTATAATCATTTTTAGCTGATAATTAGTGAATTAACTCATGATTAAAAAATTCTGGTTGGTATTAGTAGTTGTCTTATGGGGGAAAACGTTCGTTACAATGGCGGAAACAAGCGTTTAGACTTTGCTGTGGATGAGTTGGCACGTTATATTGATTTTCAAATGATATGTCCAGAGATGGCTATTGGTTTAGGTACGCCTCGTCCAACGATACGATTAGTGAGACAGAACGATCAGATTCAATTACGTTTTACAGAAGATAATGGCATAGATTTAACACAAAAAATGAACGACTTTTCTGAGCAGAAAATTGCCTCACTTGGGCAGCTGTGTGGGTATATTGTATGTGCTAAATCGCCCAGTTGTGGGATGGAACGTATAAAAATTTATAATGAGAAAAATGAAGGTTTTCAAAGCAATGGTGTAGGACTGTTTACGAAGCATCTATTACAGATGATGCCTTGGTTGCCTGTTGAGGAAAATGGTCGTTTAAATGATGCTGCACTCAGGGAGAATTTTATTGAGCGCGTTTTTGCATTACATGAGTTAAATAGCTTACGAGAGAGTGGATTAACCAGAGCAAAACTAGTGGGGTTTCATAGTCGTTATAAATACACGCTATTAGCTCATTCACAACCTAAATATAGAGAGCTTGGTTTATTTGTAGCGAACATTGCAGATTGGAGTTCATTAGAGGATTATTTTATAGCATACCGTAATCAATTTATGTCGTTACTAGCTTGTTGTGCAACTAGAGCCAATCATACGAATACGTTAATGCATATACAAGGCTATTTTAAGAAGAAGTTAACCCAAAGACAGAAGGAAGAGTTAACACAGTTAATTGAACTTTATCGGCAGGGTATTCAACCTTTATTATCACCTATTACACTTTTAAAACATTATTTAGCTGAGCATCCAGATGAGTACCTTGCTCAGCAGAGCTATTTTAATCCTTACCCAGAGACGCTGCGTTTAAGGTATGGTTATTAGCCCGTATGTTGCTGTTGCCGCTTAGGTAATGATTTTTGCTTGGTTTTATTAATTAATTGTTCTTTCCAATTATCAGGTGGTGTGCCTAGAAATTTTGGCCAGCCATGAGTGCCAATGCGAATAAAATCTTGCTGCATTGCTTGTTGGATAAAGGCTATAGAATGCTCGGTTTGTGTAGTTAAATAATCAAACACAAGCATAAAGAGTTTATCAAAGGCAATACCATGGGTTTGATTGACCTTAGGAAAAGCCCATGTAGTAAAGTGTGAGATAGCTGCAAATGCATCCTGATTCAAGAAAATAGGCAATGTGTTTTTGAAGCGTCCAGAGTTGGCAATTAAATCCCAGAATTTTGCAATTCGTTTAATGTGATTTAAGGTTTTAAAAGACATCGTTTTATTTTCTAATACAGAATAGGGTGGAATAAGACTATATTTATATTGAAAAGTTTCAGTATGGCGTATAATTGGCGTACCTTTTAGCCGTTTTAGGATACCTAGTTGTATCTCTTGAGGCTGCCATGACCACAACTCATTAAAGCCTCTGGCGAACGCTTCTAACGTTTCTGCTGGCAGTCCTGCAATTAAGTCAACGTGTAAATGGACAGTTGTGTTAGTAGACAGCCAGTGGATATTTTCTTGGGCTCTTTAATGTCTGTTTTGCGTGAGATTAATGATTGAGTTTCAGCGTTTAGTGTTTGAATACCTATTTCAAATTGTAAACTACCATCAGGAAATAATAAGATAAGTGCTTTTAGCTCATCAGGCAAGTGATCGGGTACTAGTTCAAAGTGTAAAAATAGGGCTCGCTAGAATTATCTTTGATTTTGTCCAAGAAAAATTGCAGAATTCGCGTTGTAAATTCTTTTTTTAAGTTAAAGGTTCGGTCAATAAACTTGAACTGCCTTAAACCTCGCTGGTAGAGTAGTTCCATTTCAGCTAAAAAGGAATCTAAAGGATAGCTCCATGCTGTTTTGTCTAAACTAGATAGGCAAAATTCACATTTAAAAGGACAACCTCGAGAGGCTTCTATGTAGACAGTGCGGTGTTTTATATCGTGGTCTGTATAGTAACGATAGGGTAAAATAATATTTTCTAGTCTTTCTTGTATCCCTGAAATGGCTTTTTGGGTAATGATTTGTTTGTTGAGTAGTTGATGACAGAGTTTATAAAAACTAATCTCTCCCCATCCTTTGATTAAATAGTCTGCAGCATTATAGATGACTGTATGTTCGTACTCATAAGAAACTTCAGGTCCTCCAATAATGATAGTGATATCAGGACGTAATAATTTGAGCTCTTGTATGAGTTGGGTCGTTTCAACAATATTCCAAATATAACAGAGAATCCAACGATACGCGGGTTATGTTGGATAATACATTCTAAAATATCTTCTACGTTTTGTTGAATAGTGAATTCAACAATAGAGGTTCGGTCTTGTAGCTCGTACATGTTAGCATAGATATAGCGTAGAGCTAGGGAAGTATGAGCGAAACGAGCATTAAGTGTAGTTAATAAAATAGACATGGGCATATTAAAGAATATCAATGATGTTGTGCTATTAGTATAGCAGCATATCTGGGAATATCCTTGAATAGCATTTATAATTTGTGTCTTACTAGAGAGGATTGTTATGAATGCAGCCAAACGTCGAGAAATATTCCGCCGTCTAAAAGAACATAATCCACACCCAACGACAGAGTTAGAGTTTCAGTCAACATTTGAATTATTAATTGCGGTGATGTTATCTGCTCAGGCAACCGATGTAAGTGTTAATAAAGCAACCAAGAAACTGTATCCTGTCGCCAATACACCTGAAGCTATTTTGGCCTTAGGTGTTGATGGTTTGAGTCACTATATAAAGTCTATTGGTTTGTATAATAGTAAAGCCAAAAATGTGATTGCGACATGTCAGCAATTAATTGATAAATATGACAGTGTTGTTCCAAATACTCGGGATGCACTAGAGGCTTTACCAGGTGTAGGGCGTAAAACAGCGAATGTTATTTTAAATACAGCGTTTAAAACAGCCTGTAATGGCTGTTGATACACATGTATTTCGAGTAAGCAATAGAACCCATATTGCGACAGGGAAAACAGTATTAGAGGTTGAAAATAAATTGGTAAAGGTTATTCCAAAGGAATATCTAGTAGATGCTCACCATTGGTTAATTTTACATGGGCGCTATGTTTGTAAGTCACGAAAGCCTTGTTGTGGTAGTTGTTGTATTGAGGACTTGTGTGAGTACAAGGAAAAAACATCTGATATTTGAATTATTAATTAATACTATTGAATCAATAAAAAAAAATAATTTTACCCGGCTGTGATTTCAGGATATAAGGTGCGCCATAAGTACCCCATTTTTGGAGTGATCGTAATGAGTAAAGAAGATATTGATTTAGAAGATGATTTTATTTCTGATGATCTTGATGATACAGAAGAAGCTGAAAAGGATGGTGTTAAAAATAGTTTAGCAAAGCGCCGGGTGATTGATAATATACTCGAGGAGCGTCGCCTTAATAAACAAATTGCTGACTTTGATTTTGATATATAATAAAAACCCAATAGGATGGGTTTTTATTAAGTCGCTTGATTAATCACCACGATCAGGTGAAAGTAGCTCTATCTTGTAGCCATCAGGGTCCTCAACAAAGGCAAGAATGCTTGAACCATGCTTCATCGGACCCGGTTCTCGTGTGATTTTTCCACCATGTGCTCGGATGGTATCACAAGCTTTATAAACATCATCGACTTCTATGGCAATATGCCCATAGCCATTACCTAGATCATAGTGATCTGTGTCCCAATTATAGGTTAACTCAATAACGCTAGTGTCTTTTTCGTCACCATATCCTACAAAAGCCAGTGTAAATTTACCATCGGGATAATCTTTGCGGCGAAGAAGTTTCATTCCAAGAACTTTGGTATAAAAGGTGATCGATTTATCCAAATCACCAACCCGTAGCATGGTATGCAATAATCTCATCAGTTTTACCTCTTATTATTAAAAGCAGTAGTAAGAAACTCCACTGCTTGTGACTAATAAACAAACTAAATTAGTTTGCGGCCTTTTTGTGCGGCTATTCTTAATCTAAGGGCATTTAGTTTGATAAAGCCTGCTGCATCAGCTTGATTATAAGCACCACCATCCTCTTCAAAAGTTGCAATATTGGCATCGAATAAAGAATCGTCCTGATTTGCGTCCGACTATCATAACATTGCCTTTATAAAGTTTTAAACGGACGACACCATTGACATTGTGCTGTGACTCATCAATCATCTGCTGTAACATGATGCGCTCAGGACTCCACCAGTAACCGTTATAAATTAGGCTAGCGTATTGTGGCATGATGCTGTCTTTTAAATGAGCCACTTCACGGTCTAGGGTGATTGATTCGATTGCCCTGTGGCCTTGTAGCATTATAGTACCACCAGGTGTTTCATAGCAGCCACGTGATTTCATGCCAACATAGCGGTTTTCAACAATGTCTAAGCGACCTATACCGTTAGCACCGCCAATACGGTTTAGTTCAGTAAGAACTTCGGCTGGGGACATGTTTTTACCATCAATGGCGACGATGTCGCCTTTTTTGTAGGTTAACTCGATATAGGTTGGCGTGTCAGGTGCTTTCTCAGGAGATACTGTCCAACGCCACATATCTTCTTCATTTTCTGCCCAAGTATCTTCTAATACTCCACCTTCATAGGAAATGTGCAGTAAGTTAGCATCCATGGAGTAAGGTGATTTTTTCTTACCATGGCGCTCAATAGGGATATTGTGTTTTTCTGCATAATCCCATTAGTTTTTCACGAGATAAAAGATCCCACTCGCGCCATGGTGCAATCACTTTACACCTGGCTTTAATGCGTAAGCACCGAGCTCAAAACGAACTTGGTCATTGCCTTTACCTGTTGCAACCATGTGAGATCGCATCAGCATTGGTTTCATTCGCAATCTGAACAAGACGCTTAGCAATGAGTGGGCGTGCAATAGACGTACCTAATAAATATTCGCCTTCATAGATAGTATTGGCACGAAACATTGGGAACACGAAATCACGGACAAACTCTTCGCGTAAATCTTCAATATAAATCTCTTTACACCTAGTGCTTTTGCTTTGGCGCGAGCAGGCTCCACTTCTTCACCTTGCCCTAAATCCGCAGTAAAC
>JABZEU010000330.1:0-11214 GCA_014635995.1 Sarcophaga peregrina
TTTTGTAATACAGTGTTATTTTCATATTATATTAACAACACTTCCGGCTATTTTCCCTCTATCAGTTTTCATTCTCCTTCGTTAAACCACTTTATGTATTCATTCTATTCCTTGCCTTTTCATTCTTTTTTTTTCTGATTCAATTCTGCCGTACAAAGTTCTAATAATTTTCAAATAATAACTGTTCATTTCTATTATGTTTAACTCATTAAACTTTACAACAACCACAACAACAACAATAATAATACATATTAATAATTATAATAAGAGAGGAGAGGCAACTTCCCTTTTTTCATATAAAAACATCTTCAAAACCAATAACACGATGATGGCATCGGCATCATGAATAATCATTCGTTATTATTATAATCAGGAATAATATTCAGATGTGGAGTATACGGTTCATTTGGTTGGCAATTAGGTCGTGTTGCATAAAAGGATTCTCTTTCTCTCCCCTATAATACAATAGAATACAGAAATACATCACTTGTATAGACATTGAACAAAATATACTCGTATGAATAGAACGGAGTATAGGTTGGAAGGAAGGCAAGAATGTTTTTGTGAAAACTCCAATCAATGTTGTTACATGTTCACATACTTGTAGTCGTTATTTTAAGTGGTTCATAGAAAAGTAGTATAAAATAGGCTCTTCTAGTTAATTTACAAATTTATTTACCATGGCTACGTATCCGTATCATCTATATATGCATGCTTATATTTTATGTTTTATAGGAGAAATATTTTATCTAAAAGATTATGTTTATGAAATGTATTTCATATTTCCCAGCTAACATTTAGAAGATTGTTTTTATAAAAATCACCTTGCTGAGTCTTTTTAGAGTACTTTTGGTGATAAAAAACTTATTCGTCAATTACACGATTAAAAAGGACTCAAAAATGATTCGTTTCAATGAGTAAAATGAGTTCGATTTAAAATACAACAAAAAATTGTATTGCATTCGGAAATTAATCATCCAGACGTTGAAAATCTGACTATTATCCGTTATTTATTATTACATTCTGCTGATACTGATGATTGAAAAACGCTTAATCAAAAACAGATCATGCAGGGATTTGAAAAGTGATTGTAAATTTGTATTTTATGATCATATTTTGCGTAAGTAGGTTTTTCTGTATAAATTTTCTCTTATGTAGAAGATGGCTATGAAATAAAGTAAATTTTTTTTAAATTGAAAATTTTTCTTTGTTTTTTTAACGAAAAACAATAATTCTTTAATTAAATTTTGATGTCTGATGTACATACACAACGACTATAAGCTTAATACTCTTTCTTTGATACTTAACATTCATGCGAACGTGATCTCTGAAATCACTATAGTGTAAATGTAGGACACAGTAAACTTAATAAAAAACACTTGATGAGATAATAATAAATAATTAATAAAGAATTATAAGTACGAATGACTCATATTTTAATCATAAATGACATAAAAACAAGAACACGACTCATCAGTGACAATAAAAGGCCTCATAAAAGACTCGTATGCGACTAAACGATGACTGAAAGACGACGCGATAAAGAATCATAAGCGATGGTAAATAAGACTAATAAATGATCAGAAAGTGACTGAAAAATTGCTCAAAAAAGAATAATAAACGATGGTAAATAGACTAATAAATGATCCGAAAGTGATTTGAAAATGATTATAAAACTATTAGAAAAAGAGTCGAAAATTAATCTAAAATAATATAGAAAATGACTCATAAGTGCCTTTTTAAGAAGAGTCGCTCGTAGTCACTTTTTTATCCCGACGAAAGAGTCTTTTATGATTAGAAAATGAACGCATATTCGAGCTTTTAATCGTGAAGAAGAATCAAAAAAGTCTCGAATTTGATTACAAATTTTCAAAATTGCTGGCTGGAAAATAAAAAAATTGAAAATATTTTCATTTCTTCTTGGCGAAAATAGAATCTCCAAGATAACAATATGTACAGGAAAGTAAATAACATTTTAGTTAAAGTATTGGTCAATGCTGGGTACTCATTTTACCCATCTTTCAGGTAATTTGTGAATTCCACGACTTCATCTTTTGAAGCAAATCAATTAGTGATCCAATTTTCAACTTTTTTTTTTCATTTTTATTTATTTATTTATTTAAGAATTACAATACAATTATAATTTATATTATATTCATGTACGAGCTGAGTAACTTCGACCATATGCCCGGTGTAGTGTCACAGACCAGAGCCTCTGGTGAGAATCGAACACTCGACCGTCACACTAATAGTCTAGCACACTACCCACTAGCCTACCAGGGCGCTCTTTTCTTTCTTATATTTATATTTTTATTTCTAGATATACATATGCATCTTAAACTAATCATCGCCTCAGCACCATTAATTGATGGCATTAGAGAGGCATGTTGGCAACTAAATTAGATATTCATAATATATAACATTTACATAAGTATATACATTTATTTTGTCCATATACAATGTCTATGTGTAAGCATATATAGAGGATATCCCCATGTTAAATAAAACATAAGAAATAAAAATATGCATACGTATGTATTTATCAATGTACAATTCAATTTCCCATAAACTAATATAACCATAATATTAAAAATCTACCTAAGAAGTGTCTTAATGTTCATCAATTCCCCTTAAAAACTAGTCGTTGTATGTACTCGGCCCAGCAAAGCTAATACGCTGCTTCGTCAAATCCAGCCAAGATCATTCAACAGTCGCAAACTGACTTTACGTAGTGTATCGATGTGTTCATTTAATATTTTATCGTAGCAGAATGGAACCGTGTCCTAGATTCCTAACGATTTTAAAGACAAATTTCAAAAGCGCGTACTTCTTGACTGTCTAATTGCCTTGAAAGTTTGGCTGTTCGTTTCTATTTTCATGCTAAATGGGCCAATGTTTGTATATTTGTGTTGACCTAACAATACAACAGAAAAATGGCTAAACATTTGTTAAACTTTCCTTATGGAACGCATTTAGAAGCGTTTTAAATGTGCGAAATAAATGTCATTTGCAGACTTTTCATGTGCTCAAACGCATCTTCCTTCTTCTGGCTTTTCTTTAAGGTTGATGCACAATTTGAAATACAAACGTAATGAAATCAAAAGGAAGAAATACTGAAACTCATTTAAATCGAATTTAAAGAAAAACCGCATATAATTGGATGATTAGAAACTTGTAATCCAGCTATAATCTAGCTTTGAATCAACTTTCAAACCGAAGAAGCAAATTCATATTTAGAGTTTCCATGGACAATATGTTGGCCAGTGCATTAATTGGAATGCAAAGTATAATTACAAATTATAATTACTATAAGATGCTAAGGATGTTATAAGGCTAATAAGTAACGGACAGAGTGCCTTCAGGCTTGAAGATCTGAAGGTTCGCAATGGGACCCTTATAGTCTACATTGATGACTCAAATTCTTATAAGCTACCTGACCACTGTAGTGGTCTACTAACTCGGACACATAGAATGAGATTCAGTGCCTCACGTATGCAGGCGATTTCTCAGAGCAATTTCTGATCATTTAAAGGTATCTCTCATATGGCCTCCGGGACATAATAATATTGTTGGAAATCCCATAACCGGAACGGAACTCACAATTTCCAGCATGTCATAGGGCATAGGTTTTTAATTGCTTCCATTAATTTTTATATTGTTCGGACTTATTACAGGGAAGCTCAATCTCGTTGGCAGCAGGAGATTAGTGCAATATTATTAGAATTCCCTGGACGCAGAATCTGCTGTTCGAATCTGCTGGATCAACTCATTTCTATCCTTAAATCGTATGAACATCCATCGCAAAAGACTTGATATTCAAACAAATGGTCATGATTTAATGTGTCTGTGACCTGTTTTTGTCGTAAAGTTTTTTACTCTTCACTGTCCGACACCTTCAACTGAACTCACTAACATAAGGATTGCTACAATAGCAAGAATTATTTTGGATTTGTTAGAGTTAGTATAACAAGAGATCTCAATGCTGGGCTAAAAACAGTCCGTCATCATACCTAATATAATCTAACACACAAAAAACGCAAGGACATTTGACTTCTTCCTTCAAAGTAGAGCTGGTAGTATGGCTGTCTTGAAAGCGGCGCAATGGTCCACTACGAGGAGGTGGAATTTGTCCTAGGCATCTCCTGGTTCACACGGACAATAAATTTAAGAATCTCTAGCGAACATCACCACCACAGCCGTATTCGTTTGCGAATGACAGGAACATTTCGGATCAAATCGTTGGAAGCTTTTGTAAGAGCTGTAAGGTCTCTTGCTGTGATGATGCAGGAATTTTTAAACTCTCTCTTTCTATATTTTATGACTGAACTCCCCAAGACAAAGACTTCTGAAATAAAAAAAAAAAAATTGTAAATCTGTGACAATGAGATAACATACTATCACGTCGTACTTTATAAGTGGCAACTTGCATTGAAGCGTAGTTAAAATCCATATAATGTGGAGTCGAGTTGATGTGTTAAAGAGAATATTTGCTACTAATTGAGTTTCACAATTTGACCAATGGACTAAATCGGATTCTGACGTACTTCGGTTTGGCTTTACTTTGTGTTTCATGGTCGCAGCAGCAGTTACAGCCAAAACTGAATCCAAAGATTGCCTTGTCTATTGTCACGAAATGTACCTTGAATTTGCATAAAGTTTTCCGTCCACTGCTAGTCTATACATTATAATAACAAACTCTATTACATCCAAGTAAAGTTCGTATACCATACTAGATATGTCCACTTTTTCTTAGTGTTTTTTAGAGGCTAAGGAGCCTATGTATATGTCCTTTTACTCCTCTAGGGAGCATAGGGCCACAACAAGTTGTTTCCAATGACCTCAACCATCAGCACGAACTTTAACTTGGTTCCACTGTATACGTAGTTTGGCTATTTCTGTTATGATTTGTCGTTTACACGTGTTCGATGGTCGTCCGATGTGCCTGTTTCCTTGGGGGTTCCAATCTATGGCATTCCTTGTTATGTCGTCTAATGGCCAATCCATTTCCACTTGCGTCTCCTTACTTCTTTCACAATTGGTTGCTGGTCTGTATTTGACCAGAGTTGGGCATTGGATATTACGGAAGGTGTGTACTGGACACACGCATGATTCTACGCAGACATTTGTTAACGAATACCTGAAGTGACTGCGAATCGCGTGGTGCCATATTCCACGTATAGTAATGTGGATCTAACGATGGAATTGAAGATTTTGATTTTCGTTCGCCTCGATATGTTCGATGATTTCCAGACAGGTTTTAGTTGGGCAAAAGGATTGCGCCCCTTATTAATGTGACTGGCAACATCCGTTGATGAGCCACCGGATTTATCGATTATACTGCCCAGGTAGCAAAAAGGCTCTACATCATCAATTTCCTTGCCATATATTAGGAATTTATGTTCAAGGTTAGCATTTAACCTGAGTGTATTGGTTTTGTTGATATTAATCTTCAGTCCAGCTAACTTTGCGATTTCGTTAATTATATTTAGTTTTGATTGCATGTTCGAGAAAGAATGAGTGAGCAGGCATATATAATCTGCATAGTCCAGATCCTTCAATCTACCTTACATACCCTTAAAGTAGTATGTTTATGGGGTTTCGGGGCCACTTTTTCCATACAAATTTGGGAGCATGCTCATAGTTTTTTGTATGGGGTTTTGGGGGCAAATTTTCCATACAAATTTGGGAGCAACATATTTTTACTTTAAACAAATTTAAAGAGGTTTCATATTACAGTTTTTTATTTATTTTTTTATATTATTTAATGCTGAAAAAATAGAAATATAGTTATACGTGTTGTTGTTTTTGTTTTTAATTGTTGTTGTTTAGATAGAAGTTCTGTTTTTTGCTGGGGATGTGCGTGTGTGTTAAAATTTGGGAGCATGCATAGCTTTAAAATAATTAAATCGTTGCAGAATTGTATGTGATCGATCTATTGTATACGCTTTGCATGTAGATGTGATTAATGTTGAAATTAAAAGAATGTTTAAAATTTTGAATGTGGTTTTGTTAATTTAATTTTTATTTATTTTTTTATATTATTTAATGTTGAAGAAATAGAAATATAGTTATACGTGTTGTTGTTTTTGTTTTAATTGTTGTTGCGTGTGTGTTAAAATTTGGGGAGCATGCATAGCTATAAAATAATTAAATCGGTGCAGAATTGTGTGTGATCTATTATATACCTATACGCTTTGCATGTAGGTGTGATTAATGTTGAAATTAAAATAATATTTAATTAGTTCTTTTATTTGTTATAAAAGGGCATTTATTAAAATTAAAAAACATATTTACACATTTTGTTCAATGCAAAATGCGTATCACGTTACATACTGTCTGGCGCGAGTAAACAAAAAAATATTTAAAATATTTTTCATTGTGATATTTGATCTATCGAATTCCTTTATCCATACAATTTTGGGACCATGCATAGTCGTAAAAGACTGTACTCTTTATTTAATTTTTTTGTATATTTTTTTATTGGAAAAATATTATTTTGATAAGGGATTTTAAAGTACGGTTTTCTTAATAATTAATTCGTTGCAGAATTATGTGTGATCGACCTATTGTATAATTGTATGTTTTGCATATAGGTGTGATTAATGTTTAAATAGAAAAATGTTTAATTTGTTTTATTTTTTATAAAAGTACATTTATTAAAAATAATAAAACATATTCTCACAGTTTATTCAATACAAAACGCATTTCGAGTTACATAATGTCTGGCGCATGTAGACAAAAATATATGATATATTTTTCATTGTGATATTAGATCTGCTGACGTATGAAAAATAGGTTAGATTGCGATTAAGTAAGTTGAACACCTGCATAGGAGGACATAAAAAGTTGTGGTTATAGCGATAACAGATCATTTTTTATAAAATATTAAACTCAAAAACCCCCCTTTTTCATTGTGATATTAGATCTGCTGATATATGAAAAAAAAAGTTTATTGTTTTGATCGCATGATAACATTGCACTAACATGCGCGAGCATGCAAACGCTGATTCAGCATAATTATTTTCTCATCAAATTGTTTGTAATTGGAGATGATGCAGGTGTGAAGCAAAAATATTAAAAACGCTTACACTGCAGAATTACCTTCACCTTCAGAACACACACCCTCTCCATAACTGAAATTTTGAAATGGTACTGAATTTTAACTGAAAAAGTACTTTTTTACATCAAAAAGTACGTTTTTGCACCAAATCAGAATTACGATCTAATCACACCACTTATTTATTTTGTCTGTTAATGCAAGTAATAGTTGAAAAGCCCAAGACATAGAATATATAATAATAAAAAAAGTTCTGGAAGCATAGCGGAGGTACTGCAGTATTTCTTAAATGAAATAGGACTGAAAAAAGTACAAAAATACTAAAATTTTCCAACTGTGACTTTTATAAAAGTACGGAAAAATTCAACTCTGACTTGTATATTAGCATAGCGGAGGTACTGTATTTCTTAAATGAAATAGTACTATAAAGTACTAAATTTTTCAACTCTGATTTGTACAAAAGTACGACACACTACTTATGCCATGATTGTCTAAGAAGGTGGAACAAGTTATCGTGTCCTTACTGCCGACAAGAAATTAACAACGTACATATCATAAAAAAGCTGGAGGATTGTTATATTATAGACAAAGTTCCCCCGTCTAATATAATGTATCCTACGCTAAGTAACTGATCTCACTTCCATAGTGTAATAAGAAGTGATGATGATAATAATGATGATTTATAATAAACAAATTATATTTTTTCAAATTTAAGAATATGTTTATAAAAACTATACATATTTAATAAATAATGAATTATAAAATAAAAGATTTTGTTTTATTTTTGAAAATATTAATAGATATTTATTTTTTTCAGATTTTACAGATTCAAATTTAAAATATATATGTTTATAAAGCTTAAGTATTGTATATAAAAGTGACTATATTATATATTAAACCCAACGCCCTCTACTAGTTCTTCAATAGCGTTTTCATATTCAGAATAAGGCATATCAAACGTTAACATATGTAACAGATATCATCTTCAATACTATTATAATTGGAAGAGGGAATGATTTGGTTATCTTTCTTTATTTTTAGCTGATTTGTTAATAGTCTCAAAACCTATATTATCATCTCGTAAAAAGATTGTGAATAAGTATTTTTACTTTAGACCTATGTATGATATTATTAGCACATAAAATGAATGATTTACCTAATTACAAATTCTAAATTCATTATAAATTTCATAAATGAAGCTATATGTTCCTTATCAATCTGATTACTATGTTTTATTAGTAATTCTTCAATTCAGCTGATAAAATCATTTTTGAGTAAACATTTTTTGTTATACTTTATATATATAAAGAGGAAGGATCAACTGAAAATAAAATTAACAACTTTAAAAAGGTTTTATTGATTAACACTATGTTCTCTTTTTAACAAAATTTTTAAGTAAAATTACATTCTTTTCAGCACAAATCGTTATATTTGGGTTATCTTTATACAAAAGTTTTTATGTTCGGACAATCCCAATAATGTAAATTAATTATATATATTTATATTTCTTTTCCATTTCTTTTGTATTTCTTTCTATTTCTAACTTTTCATATCATATTCATATTTTCATATATATTGTTCTTTTTTTACTTTTTATTTTTATTTTATTTTTTTTATATATATATATATATATATATATTTTTAATAATGTTTTTTTTTTTGTTTTTTAATCAGCTTTTTTTTCCTGAAAAAGAAATCTGAAATCTGTATATAAATAAATAATAACAAAAAAATGATTATTTATTATTTTTTAGTTTTATTCAATGTCAGATGAAGTAAAATTTTTGAACAGTATATAGCTTTTCCCTCGTTGAAGAGGACCCCGTCCTAATTTCTAAGTAAAATTACATTCTTTTCAGCACATGTATGATTAAAATTATTACGATTTTCACAAACCTTTATATTTAGATTATCTTTATATAAAATTATGGTTAGATTACAATTACGTAAGTTGAACAACTGCATAAGAAAAAAAGTTGTGATTATATTATATATATAAACCCAACGCCCTCTACTAGTTCTTTCAATAACATATTCATATTCAGAATAAGGTATATCAAATGTTAACATGTAACAGATATCATCTTCAACACTATTATAATTGAAAGAGGGAATGATTTGATTAACTTTCTTTATTTTTTAACTGAATTGTTAATAGTCTCAAAACTTATATTATCATCTCGAAATGTTGCGACTATATAATCATTTATTAATGAGTACTTATTTAAGTTTTTTCTTATTGTTACTTTGAAGTTTTTCAATTATATGATTTTAAGTTTCTGTTATAGATCTTCTAATATATTTACCCTATCCATATTACATATTTAATATTTTTTAATTTTTCTTTTAATATTGTTCTAGTTTTTATAATATCATTTAATAAGTTATTATATATTATTCATATTTATTTGTCTGTAATGATCTGCTCACGATCTGGTCACTATCTGCTCACTATCTGCTTATGATCTGGTCACTATCTGCTTATGATCAGCTCACGATCTGCTAACTATCAGATTTATATCTGATCACTATCTGCTTAATAGTTTTCATTATGATTATATAAAACCTAAATATTGCGAAAACCTTCAACTCAATTACATGGATACTGATTCCTTTATTTATGACATTAAAACAGATGATCTATATCATGATATAAAAAATGATATTAGTACACATTTTGATACATCTGCATATTCTAAAGACAATCCATATAATTTTCCGCAAATTAATAAAAAAGTATTAGGGATGATGAAGGATGAGTGTAATGGTAAAAATATTAAAGAATTCATTGGTTTAAGAGCTAAGATGTATTCAGTAAAAATTGATAGAGTTGATACCGAAATTAAAAAAATTAAAGGTGTTAAACAATGTGTAACTAAAAAATTAAGTATAAATGACTTTAGGAAATGTCTGTTAGATAAAAAATTATACTATGACACAATGTATATATTTAGATCTAAGGTACATCAAATTTATACACAAAATATTAGTAAACTAACATTAAGTTTATTAGATGATAAGCGATATATTAAAGAAAATGGTATCAATACTTATGCATGGGGACATTATAAAATAAATTCTCCATCAACATCATCATCATCAAATTTAAATTTATATAGAGAATTTATGCAAGACGATGATGATGAAATGTTTTTAAATGTAAATGTATAGATTAAGTAGTTTATAAGAATGTATATGAAATAATAAAGTACATACATATGTATATATTTGAAATAAATCAGTTTTTTATTTTTTATCAAATGTAAGAATAATTGAAAATTTGTTAGAAAAAGGGAGTAAATTAACATATAGGTCTTGTTTAAAAAGTAAAATGTCAAATTAGTTTTTCATTTCATTTAATTTTATATTTAACCAATAAAAAAAAATGTTGTCTTCTTATTTATACAGGAAACTTTTTTCAGGTATATATTCAAATTATGATAAACAAAAAACAATAGCACAACTTGAAACTTAATCTAAATTTCAAGGTTTTCTTTAATCATAATTTGAATTAACGTTAAAATAGTTTGCTTTAAATATTTAAGAACAACCTTGAACCCACTTTCAAGTTTATTTACTCTGAATTTGTCTGGGGGTTTCATGTTTCCTGGAATTTCTTTACACGCGTGACAAAATGCATATCAAAAATAGGAAAAAATGCATACATGCTGCAGAAATAAAAATAAATAAAAAATTATATGAAGAAATAGAAATATTGTTGTACATGAGTCTTTAATTTTAAACTGATAGGAAAGGGTTGGCTGGTTGTGCCTATATAATTTTTTTTTTTATTCATGACGTGCACTTGCGCGGTCAGTTTCTTGAGATAAGAAATTCTTGTCATGTTTAATCCTTAGGATACACACGATAAGAGATTTATATGTAAAAATAATGTTAACACTTATGCTTGGGGACATTATAAATTCTCCATCATCATCATCAAATTTAAATTCATATGAAGAATTTATGCAAGACGATGATGATGAAATGTTTTAAATGTAAATGTATAGAATTAAGCAGTTTATAAGAAAGTAAGTGTAAAAAAAAACAATTTAAGAAAAAATAAGAATAAATCCTATTTATATACATTCACATTTGTTTTACACATAATAAAAAAAAATTTTAAAAAAACATCTTTTTTTGTTTTTTTCATTTCA
>JABZEU010000331.1:0-11213 GCA_014635995.1 Sarcophaga peregrina
AACACAAGCCAATACGACAATGGACGATTCGGCTTATAGATGAATGTGCCAACACCACCAACCACTAGAAAATGTTTTAAATTGAATTTTAAATTGAAAATTTTCGTCGTTTCGAAAACAAAAACAAAAAAATTAGCAAACAATATATGTATGTAAACCTGCTGAGAACATTTAATTAATATCACACGATGAAATTTGTTATTTATCAGCAACAAAAAACAGCCAACCAACCAACCGACCAACCAGTATAATATCATTGACAAAGACGAATTTAAAGGAATGAAGAAAGGAAAATCATGTATACATACGTATCTACATATATACAGTACGGGTCAAAAGAAAATGTATACCAAGTATAATTTACTAATAAACCAAACTCAACTTTTACCATTTAAGGAGAGTGCCCGAAAAAATTTGATAATATTTTGATTTTTTTTGGGTTCTTTCTTTCAATTGCAAAAACTCCTAATGAAACAATTTTAAATAAAAATAACGACAGTTTATTAATAAACATTTATTTTTAATGTAAACTTTCTTTTGTGGTTCACTGTATGTATGAATGTTTTTATATATAAAAACAAAATTTATTTAATTTGTAGAAAATTTCATAACTTTTTTTTTTTTTTTGCAATAAATACCACTAATTAATCAAAGTATTAATAGACACTGTTAATGACAACTAAACAACACAAAAAAAATTCATCGTTTATTAAATTAAATACGAATAAATAATAAATAAAATAAATAATAATTATATGCACCGTTATAATTTTTATAGACCCGTAGACCTAATATTTTGTTAATTTTATCATTTGACTTTATTGCTACAAAAAATAATGATGACTGTTACCTTTGAATAGCGTCCCAAACAAATTATGGTTAATTCTGATAAAAATTTAAAAATAAAAACAATAAAGAAAATATACAAAATATATTCGAAAAGGTAGGAAGGTATTCAGTTCAGTCAGCCGATTTCATTATGTTCTGGATACGATATAGAGAATTCATACCATAACGAGAGAATGTCTCTCATATCATGATGATACCACCACCATGTTTGACCGTCTTTAAAGTATATTTTGGATTGAATTCTTATTCTCCACCTTGTAAGAAGACCTAGAATCAAGAATTCAATCCAAAACATACTTTAAACTCGGTCAAACATGGTGGTGGTAAATCGTTTAAACAAGAAAGAATTTTCGATTTTTTATTCGGTTGTAAATGTAATGTAAGTTTGGGTGGGCACCAGAGACCTGCGCCGATCGGCTGACAGCCGGCTAAGCCGAGCCGCCGACAAAATTTAAAAGCCGCCGCCGCCGAAAATTTATTCGGCTTGATTCGGCTTAAATTCAGCCGCCGTTTTATGTATGGTAGAAAATTAAAATATATGAAAATATGTTTTTAAAATTGTATACAGTAAATTTTAATTATATGTATATAAAATATGATATTTATATTTTTGTTTTACTTGACTTAAATACATTATTGAAGTTTTTTGTTCATTTTGTGATATATTATTTAATTTTTAATTTTTTGATATGGAAATTTTGAACACTCTTTCTTGTTTTTGATGATTATGGTTACACTTTTAACTTTACGTTAAATTTTTTAAAAGATAAAAAATTGAAATGGAGTACCAAAGAACTACAAATTTCAATAATTTATATGAGTTAAATTAATCTGATTCCGATGACGACCTTGCTATATTTAGTGGTATTGATTTCCCAAAACAATAATTGAAACTGCAATTTCAATTAGCTTTTAGCCAAATTTTTTTTGGAAAATTTTATTTTGAATATTTATTTCTGATAATTGTTTTGTAAGTGTTATAAAATGCGAAATAATTTCAGGTTTGGAGTTTCTACGTCGACAACAAACCTCTGTAACCATTTACGTGCTTATGGTATTGACGTAATATCAAAAAATTTGTAAAATTCAAATGCCAAAACAAAATCCATAATGTCAGGAAGTTCTAAAAATGCAGATTCCGAAAAATTTGCTAACGCACGTCTGCTTGTGCAAATGTGCTGCAGAGATCTAAGGCCCTTTAACATAGTGGAGCAACCGGGCCATTTTATTTATGTCATTTCGGATCACAGCAGACCAGTGTTGCCACCTTGTGTGTAATTACACATATTGTGTGTAATTTTTGATTCTGCGTGTATCATTTGGAGTCAATTTTAAAACTGTAGGCCCCAACACTCATGTATAAAATTAACGCACACACATAAGTGGTGTGAGAAGCTAGGTCGTAATCCTGACTGAAAAGTTGTAATGACCAATTATGTGAGGCTAATGTTTCATACATGGATTTACATGTCTTTTTTGTTCTTTAAATAAGTGTTGGAAATGTTGTATGCATATTATTTAAATAAATAAAAGAGCCGCCGAAACTTTACCATATTTCGGCTGACAGCCGACTTAAAGCCGCCGCCGAACTTTTTCAACTTTAGCCGCCGCCGCCGACAAATTTGCTCGGCGCAGGTCTCTGGTGGGCACTGTCCTTATTATTTTTCACATCACTGTAGAATGTCCTGCTTGCAAGAAACAAGGAGGAGAATAACAATCCACTTGTATCCAAACATTCATTCCACCCTGATCTCTATACTCCGCGGAACTTACTAACTATTGAGTTCTGCCCCGATTCTATCAGTTTAAAGACGTCAGTGCGTTCAAAACATCCAGGCTGATAGTACTCACAAACATTTTCCTAAACCTGGACAGTAGTAAGAGAGACAAACGACAGTCTCCATTCTCTATAAAATGAAAAATTCTACAGAAATTATTATACATATCCTTCTAGTAGAAGCCTTCATTGAATGCTTTCCTTTGAATGGTCGCCGTGGTCTAGTAGGTAGTGTGCGGGCTTATTAGACGTAAAGCCAGGGTTCAAGTCCCAGGCCAGACATCAAAATAAAATATACAAAAAGTATTTTTTCGGCGATTTTTTCTCTTTCTCTTCTTGAAAAGTTTCTCAAAAATCTGTCGTTCGGAGTCGACTTTAAACTGTAGGTCCCACCACTTCTGTATAAAATTAACACACAGAACATAAGTGGTGTGAGAAACTGCGGGCTTCTTGGGGACGATTGCTGTAGACTGTCTAATGGTGAAGGTATAGCACTGGCCATTTTATAGTCGCCAGCAGCAACTCATTTCCTTACCGTTCGCATCTTCCCTCTTTCCACCTTTCCTAAACCTGCACAATGCACTGCATGAGCAGGGGTCATCCCCTGAGTATTTCTAATCGTATTGAAGGTCAAAGCTGTAATATTACAGCACTTTCAAATTAAACCAATTATCGAAACAATTTTAAATGTAATAGAGACAAATGGTAACGCCTAAAACCATCGCCCTCCGTAATATATTGTGTTCTAAAATTGGTGCTGAGGTGTCTTGCGCAGTGAGTTCTGCAACACTTGGTAATAACATAGCCAGTTTACAGTCTTATAAATAACAAACATGTTACACTGCATTTGGCCTCTAACCTAACAAAATCTTTATAGAACTCTAGCGACTTCATCTTTTTGTACAGTTTGCCAAATTATCTGGTGAGTGCCATATACTTGGTAAATCTTTAACTAGTTTACAAGCTTATAAGTAATAGAGTTTGGGCTTAGAGGACGGCTAAAGCAGTATACATTTTTATTGAGTCCTTTATGCAAAAACCACTTACAACTCTAATCTTCCGATTAAGCTCCTTCCAAACAGACATAATTAAGTTTCAATTTGTAGTAAGTTCCGACTATTTTGTTTGGGTCGTTACCGAGCATGCCTAAATAAGCACGACATACGTTTTTTAGCTGTGCTGTCATAAGTTCTCAAGTTCATACAATTTGTATGGAACATACCGATATAAAGCAGCGGCAACACAGTGGGAACACTTTACAATTGTAAAACACGATTTTGACAGAGTGTTTAATAGTGAAGTTGGTTGCAAATGACAACAAATAGAAATAAAGAAAAAAAGGTGGGAACAGTAAAACATTTGAAAATAAATAGGGCTGTCAGTGTTGAAAAATTGAAATTTTGAAATGGTACTGAACTATCACTGAAAGAGTACTTCTTCGCATCAAATAGAACTTAAAAAAAAATACATATATACATTACAACCCTCCGATCAGTATTATGACCTATCTTCTCACACCGCTTATGTTGTGTGCATTAATTTTATTCTGAATGAAAGATTTTTGAGAAACTTTTTCATGGCAATTTTATTTACTCTCGGAATTTTTGACAGAATGAGGTCGCCAAAGAAATATTTTTTAATTTTTCGTTATGTTGGAGATATCTGACACGGTGTATGAACCGCGGGCTCATATCTAGTAAGCCAGCAAACTATCTCTTAAACTATTTATTTATTTATATTTAATGCACGTACGTTGCGGAACAGAAAAACTAACGACTTATACGTATTCCTCACATATAAAACTAAAACTAAGTGATTCTGAACGTACAAAACGTAAAAGTTCCGTGCAGTCGTCAAACGTCGACAGAACGATTGACGATTGCAGCATATGATGATGCTTATCGAAGTTACATTACAGTTCGAACAGGGTTCTCATTGCCTACCTAAAAACGATCGTATGTTCCATGGACGTTTGGCTAACCGGGGCTAAAGACGAATTCTACCTTTCGCATTACGTTCCTAATGCATTAAGAGTTGAAAAAAGCGTAAGACGTAAAATAGTAATAATAAAAAAGTACAGAGAGTGTTGCGGGGGTACTGCGGTATTTTTGAAATGAAAAAGTAATGAAAAAAGTACTAAAGTACTAAAATTTTCAATACTGAGGTCTGTTAAACATATTCTTTTTAATGAAGCTATAATAAAAGAGTCTTACAACTTGTAAATACTTTAACTGAAAGCACACTGTATCTGTCTCTCAGAATAAAGTAAGATCAAGGGATTATAACTGATTCGAACATACATAGCTGTTGACATTTCCGGGATTTTTTTTTAAATAGTTGGAAAAGATTCTGCGGTAAAGTCTTCTTCAAAAACAACCCTGTAAAAAGTGAGATATTAATGCTCTAAGATATTAATGGGCAATATTGTATGTCAGCAACCAAACATCATGTGGCAAATAAAAATTTGTTGATGTCAAAGAATATTTTCTTTTAAGTATTATTTTAAAATATAAAGTGCGAGTTCCTCTCCGTTATACCATGTTTGGCGACTGACAATACAACTGTGGTTCAGCAGGTACTGCAGAAAGAGAAAGCCTTAGAATCAGAGTTAAGTTTTATAGAATTATTGGTCATCATTAAATGATTAAAATGTCAAAACAAATGCTTTAAGTTTGAATAGCAGATAAGCAATTTATCACAATATTTTTTCGTATTTTAAAATCGCAAAAAAAAGATTGAGAAGATAAAAATATTAATTATTGAACAATACGTTAATAAAATATAGATCCTAAATAATATTTATGCGATAAGGACTTTAGAAATATATAAGAATTGAAAGAACAACAATTATGTTTAAATATTTCCATCATAATTAAATAAAAGAAATGCTAAAAAAAATTTATTGAAATAGAAAATAACCACTTCAAAACGATATTGATATGATATGATTACTAATCTGGAGTGTTAAAATTAATTGAGATCGTAAAAACCTTGTAAACATTATTCCAAAAAATATGGATACGATTGTTAAAACATTTTGTTTTTGTTTCATTACATTCAAGTTCCTAAGGCTAAATGTAATAAAAGCTTGTTTATTATGCATTTTCATTACAGGCTATGGAAATAAAATAAAATTTTTAAACTGAATGTCACTATTTAATGATGTTTTCAATAACACAGTGCAACAAAATGTTTAAAAATTTTAACGCGTAAACACATCCCTGACCTCATCTGTCACGCAAAGTTAATTTCTCAAGCGACAGTCCATGTTCATTAAATCCTTCTAGGTCTTTTCTCATGCTAGTATTAAAAAATAAATTTATCAACCCATCAACCAACCAACCAACCAACTTTATTCAATTAATGTACTAGCATTTAATTTAATATCCTTTCTTAGATGCTTTTGAACCTCAACAGGATTTAATGCGAAGAAAAGCAGAGTACAGCATTCCCTCAATTTACGTCGTCTCAATTTACGTTGTTTCGATTAACATCGTCATAAATTTTGTTCCATTCAACTTCGATTTGCGTCTTCATTCGATTTACGTCGCCTTATGTTGTTTATAAACAAAATCAGGGGAATTCCCTTTTTAAAAAAACTGCATTATATGGAATAAAAATTTATTTATTTTAGTTTTTTTTTTTTGTAAAATGTACATAACATAAACAAATGCATCTGATAGTATGAGTTCTTTGAAATTCGATTTACGTCGTTTCGATTTACGTCGACTTTTTCCAGATTCTTCTACCACGTAAATCGAGGGAATACTGTATTAAAGATTTTCACAGATCAATTTGTAATCCATGTTAATGTTAAGGGAGTGGCATAGAAATAAAGCTACGAATACTGAATAGAGTAAAGTAATAAAATAGCAAAGAGAGAAATAAAAATAAGAATAGAAAAAGGAGAAAAGGAGAAGGAAAAAATATGTGGCACTGATACGCCCAAGAATTTCCATGAAATTCGAAATCCCTTCATCATTGGCACTTAACACACAATTAATTTTAACTGCAGGCTATTATTTTTATTTCTTCTCTGGAATCCCTCACACTACCACCACCCACACACTCCCTTCCTTATCATACATTGAAAGAGTATGTAATTTGCAATACAAATTATATGGTTCTCCCTGGTATGTATTTAAGTCAATGGAAATTTTTCATCCATTTAATGGCAACATAGATTAGAAAAGAAACGAAACACAACAACAATATGCAAAAAGAAGAGTGTAGTCTTAGAATAAAAAAATTAAAGAAAACATCACCTAAAGTTTGTAATTAAAAATGGAACTGAACTAAGGAGTGCGCACAAAAAAAACTGGACTTACACTTTTCGTTATAGAAATAAAAATAAGTCGGGGATTTTTTTCGTTTTTTATTTCAATTAAAGTAAATCGTATTTGAATGTCTTTTGTGTATAAAATTTTTTTTCTGACAAAGATCTTAGAGCATCCAACTTTTTGAGCCACTCTTCTTCCAGACATTTTAGGGTGTTTTGGAAAAATACGTATTATTTTACTTGCTTTGTTTTCTTCTACTTCCAAGCTTTCTCTCAATACTTAAAGGCTCCTTATATTGTTTTATTCTTTCCTTAGAAACTATTTTTTGGTTAACACCTGCGAACCTAGCAATCGTTTTTTGTAAGCGGCGCGGTTTTTCATTGAAAATTTCAATTATTTTTTTTACGACATTCTTGTTGGGTGCGCATTTTTAAAAAACTAATTTTGCTATTGCAATGAAATTTATCACGTGGATTTCGAAACAGATGACTAAGAAAAACAATGTAACGGTATTCATTTTTTTTTTTTTTTCAATTATAATAAAAGTTATAAGCTTTAAAGTAGGCCCATTTTTTTCGTGCGCACTCCTTAGTTCGTCCACGTTTTTAATTGCCAAGACAATGGACTGTACTATGGCAACAAAAAGCCACAACAAAAATTCACACAAACTTGTTGAGTTTCTAAGTCGTTTGTTTCATTTTTTCTTTATTTCTTCTGCTTCTATGCTTTTGCCTTTAAAATAGGAAAACTAGTAAAAGTTTTAGTGACAATTTAAAAAAGAAAAAGAGAAGGAAAAAGAAAAACTGCCATCATGAAAGAGAAAATAAAAAAAATGTTTCAACGTAACATGTAATGCCACAAACATGGATTTCTGGTATTATAGGTTACATGAGGTTAATTTATTTGCATTAAAGTTCAAAAGTGAAAAACTGTAATTGATTACTCTTTACCGGTATTTATTTTTTATTTTTGTTAGTTTCCTCTTCCATTTTTTACATCAAGTAGTTAAATTCTATAGTTTTAAGGTACTAATTGGATTAAATATAGTCTTCCAATACAGTGTTCTAATTCTGGTTAAAAGACTTCAGCTACTATCAAGCGGAGTTTTGGAATATTAAAAAAATACATTAAACGGCCTTAATGACGAACATCAGAGATCAGCAATGAATCGTTTTTCCGCTACTCATAAGCACTTATGCAATTTTGAGTAATGAGTGAATCAACAGAATTGAAATTCAACTACTCTGATTCATTCGTACTCGCTATAACATTGATTTATAAGTATAAGTAGCAATGAGTATGAGTACAACGTTGACATCAAACTCACAACATTCGAAATATGTTTGATACATACGCCTACTCATTCTGATTCATAAATTTAGAAAAATACTTATAATACTGTTACGTTTTTACCTTTTTAAAAACATTAAAAATATGAGTTCGTAGATTGCAAATAAAGTAAAAATAAATATGTGTTTGATTTTAATAAATTCTTTATTATCTGCACAATTTTTGTGCCACTGTTCGAACTTGTTTCACGTATACGATGATACTTCACAATATGTGTTTGTTCTTTATACTACTCTGCTTACAACCCTTTTGTAAGCAACAACACTTGTTAGTTATTCTTCTTTTTTACAACCTTTTTCTAAGTACAACACTAACAACTGTTTTCTCAAACGCAACTTGTCTGCACACAAGTCTGACCGAATTAAAGCTCGATAGATTTTAATTCTCAACCAACGTGACGTCGTCTTACACGATCAAATTCAAACTCAGCCCTGCTCGCTTTAACTTGCCCTTTATTTATGTGATGAATGCCCTTGAAGGACGATGACGTCCTTCGGGAATAATCTAAAAATGTAAACAACCTATTCTTATTTTTTTTGTTGTTTCTTGTTTATATTCGAGCAGGTAGATTAGTTGTTGTTGATTTATTTGTCTATCCTATTTTATACTGCACGTTGTTGTTTCTTGTTTACTTCTTCGTTCCCTTATCCTTGTTTATTCATCGATCTTGTAAACAAGCACTCTATTTTTGTTGGTATGTTTTTCTACTCATTCATTGATCACGTGAACAGTGCGCTGTTTTGTTTTTGGAGCTTTTGTTTATCATTTTAACAACACCATTTCCACTTTCGTAACAATACTTATAAGTGATTCGAGTAATTCGAATCATGCAACAAAATTTACAACCTTTATTGTTGTTGCATATACAAACAAAGAAGAAAGGAAAGACAAAGACAATAAGCAAAGCATACACACAATCTTCTTGTGAGTATTGTAGTGTTCGTACGCGAATCGTACTCATTTTGTGCTTCGTGTAAATGTTAAGTAGAAACGAGTCTAATTCAATAACATCATGGGTATTGTTAAGTATGAATACGAAGAGTACTTCCAACTTTGAGTATGAGTAGTATGATATGAAAATAAGTATGAATGCGTATACATACATAATTGGTCACACCACTTATGTTGTGTGCGTTAATTTTATACATGAAATGGCGGGACCTACAGTTTAAAGTCGACTCCGAACGACAGATTTTATGAGAAACTTTTCATTTCAGAGTAAATAAAATTACTCTCAGAGTTTTTGCCAGAAATCTGCTGAGAGGAAATCGCCGAAAAAATACTTTTGGCCTGGGACTGGGGTGAATGCGTATAAGTATCTGAAATTATAAGTATGACTCGAACCTACTCATCGTTTTGAATACTTATTTCTGATCTCTGATCCTGACTGAATTGTTGTAATGATAAATTATGTATAGGCTCCGTGGCTCTGATGTTGATTAAATTATTCGAACGCAAGCTTGTCTCTGCATTTTATCCTTTAAACCTTTAGAGAAACCATCTCCCAACATATGCAGATATAGAACAGATGTTCTATCTACACTTTGTAATTAAATGCGTTTAACTATCTAACAAACTATTCTTTAAATGTTTAACCTTCAGGAAAATCGTAATTTTTTATTTATTTTTACCAAAGATAAGAAATTAAATAAAAAAAAAATGTTGCAAATAATGTTGGTTTTGAACTATTTTTTGTTTTCCCTTCTTTTTTTAGATCAAAAACTGTTTAGCAAACAATGACTAACAAATATTTGCTAATGTTTACATGATAATAAAAACAGTTTTCTTTCATGAGTCTAGGTTTTTTTTTTGTATTTATTTAAGGAAAATTATCGTAAATTGTGGCAATATTGCAAAAATAGATAAAAACTAGCAACAATAATAGCACAATACAGAGACAGTAAAAAAAAAGGAATTTAATTGAATGCCAGTAAATAAAAATGAAATCATTATTTGGGTATTAAAAACTATGTTTACACACAAGATATGATAACAAAAATAAACAAAAACAAGAAAATTTGTTGTATTAACGTTTAAATAAGTTTTTGATCAAATAGAAGAGCAAAAAAGAAAAAAATGAAAGGAAGCCAATGGTAAGGTGAGTCATTCCATTTGCGTTTGTATTATTAAATTACAATTTCAATAAGACAATGGATGGGGAGGAAGGCATGTCAAAATTAATAATTTACTGCTATTAAGTCTTATTGATTAACGGTTATTAAAAGATTTTTATACGTATGTTTGATTTGATGAAAAAACGAAAACGTTACAATATTGTATAATACAAGAGCTGATCGTTTCTGTTTTCATTTTATAATAATTTATTATGAAGCTATGTTTTGTTTCACAATCAAAAATCTATGCTTAAAACCGCAACAACAACGCTGGCAAAAATTATAACAATAGCAACAAAACCTAGATAGAAACCGCAAAAATGAAATCCAATAAACAATAAACAAACAAAAAAAAATATTTTATAAGTAAAGAAAGTATTTTTATAGGGCAAGGAAGGGCATAGTCAACGGAGAAATTAATTAAAAAACCTCATAAGCATTAGTGACATAATAACCAACAATAAATATAAATAATCACTCTAATCAATCCATATTTTAAATTGAAAAAAATTAAAAAAAAAAAACAAAACAATTGAAAACATAATCAAAGAAACTAAAAACATTTGTAAAATGATACGTTAAGTTATTATATTGTTTACAGCAAAGGTAATGAACATTTCTAATTAAACAATAACAACATTTAACACTAATTAAGCAATTCGTGAGAAGAAATATACTTTTATGAGCCTTCAAAGAAATCTAATCAATGTTTACCTAGAGTTTACTTTAAGGTTCAATTAGTCGTGACTTTATCATAACGCTATAGTCGTAACATAATCTATAACCGTAAATTTATTATTATCATGAATCAGTGCTGCCATAGCCATAAACAGCTGTTTACGT
>JABZEU010000332.1:0-11198 GCA_014635995.1 Sarcophaga peregrina
TAGAAAAACTTTTTGTCAACCATATGTGAGATCAAAAAAGTGTCCCGTAGCAATAAAACATTGAATATGTCAATAACAATACGCTCCCTTTGAGTCCTTTCTGATTTCCCGGATACGGGTTTCACAAGTACAGCTGATAGTTCTTGCTACACATGTAGCATGGACTTGAACCTTAAACTGCCTTCGGTGGACAACGAAATTTATAACGATCATTAAATTCAAATTGTTACTAATCTAGAGCAACAAAATTATTGGGATTATTAAAAGCTGAAAGACTTTCAGGTCGTTCTTCGAAAAGCCATTATAGGTGTAAAATTACCATAATTTCCGATTAGCACATTATCAAAGTGAATTATTCTGTTATCTCATACGTACGTAGTTGACCGAAATATTATCCCTCTGTAATATCAATGAAATAAAACATAAGATGAAACACTTTTTTTTCTTTGAAGTTTGTCTGTCACATAAGATAAGTATGAGAAGAACAGTAAAAAGGTCTACAACATTTCAAAAAATAGGACAATCAGCATAAAAATTGCTTCAAATCATCTTAACATACTTAACATTTAAACAAAGCACAAAATAAGTATGATTCGCGTACGAACACTGCAATAATCCCAAGAAGATTGCGTATGTGCTTTTCTTGTTGTCTTTGTCTTTCCTTTCTTCTTTATTTGTATATGCAATAACAACAAAGGCTGTTAATTTTGATGAATGATTCAAGTCACTCGAATACTTATGAGTATTATAAGTATTTTCCTAAATTTATGAATCAGAATGAGTAGGCGTATGAATCAAACACATTTCGAATGTTGAGAGTTTGATGTCATACTCATACTCATTGCTGCTTATACTTATAAATCAATGTTTAGCGAGTACGAATGAATCAGAGTAGTTACTTTTCAATTCTGTTGATTCAGTCATACTCAAAATTGCATGAGTAACGGAAAAACGATTCCATGCTGATCTCTGGTCCTAACTAAAGGGTTGTAATGATGAATTAAGTAAGTAAGTCATTGTGTTAGGTATTTTCGAAATTTTTTTATTAGTTTGATAGTAATTCTGCGTGGAGTTTATTTGAAACACCCAGCTTTGCATGGCTCTGGCATATAAATCAGGCTGAATGTGACCAATTGCTTGAGATTTTTTTTAATATGTATCCATAATATGGGATTCTCTATATAAAAATTATTCCGACATCATAGAATCTGTACAAAAGCAATTTCTGATGTTTTATCTCCGTGGACTGAATTTTAATCCCACAAGTTTACATTCTTATTCTGCCAGACTAGAATTAAGCAAACTTCCGACACTTAAAGGTCGCCGAGCTATATTAAATATCTCGTTCATTTTCAATATAACTACTGGGGATATTGGCTCCAGTTTTATAATCCACAAAATCACGTTTAATGTTCCTCAACGTCCGGCCCATAATTTTTGGTGCTGATTCCATTAGGATGATGTGTAACAAATTTAATAAATGGTATACGCTACTTCATGTTTCTTTATCGAATAATGTTATAAAAACTAATGTAGGTAAGTATTTAAATTCGTAGTTTTTTAGAATTATTATCGTGTAATATTACTTTATTACCTGCAAGAAATATTTTTATATGCAAACAAAATAAAATGAATAAATAAATATCTCAGTGATTTGTAACTTATTCACGTGCATCTGCAATTTAAAAAACCCAAGTAGAAAAGGTCTAACAGTCATACAGCACGATATAGGTGATCAGTTTCACCATCTCTACGTGATGTACCCATTTCTGAAATCACTTGTGTGTAACATTTAAAGTGGCATGTGCTATGTCGCACAGTAGTGCCATCTTAAAGAAACCATTGAAGTCCAAATCTATCAATTCATGTCAAAAATGTTGGAATCCTGATGCATTACTCATTGGTGAACTCATAACATTTATTAAAAAATTCTTTAAAACAATAAAGTAATTTATGACAAAAGTTATTAGAATTTAGTTTTGCCATCATAATTGCCTCTAAATTTGGATTGAAAACCCAAAATTATTTGTTATTTCTGCTAAAAAAAATAATATAGATCAAAAAATTCCATTTTTTTTTTTAAAAATGAAAATTTTTAAAAGACATCGTATTTTATAAATATTTGGTCCAACACAATTAAAATGGTATACAGTGCACGCGCGCTAATGTGAACTAATTAAAACAGGCGTTTTTCATTTTTGCGAATTGTTCACATTTCCGAGTACTATCCTTTAAACAAAAATCATTTTTTATGAATTTTTTATAATTTAATCTACACAAACTTACTTCACAATATCTAAATATCGAATGAAGAACAAATTTGCAAGCAAAATCCAAAAGAACGTATCATTCAAAAAAATCAAAATCGTATTTTTGATTGATAATGATTCGTAAGGTTATCTAACACACCTCTACCAAGATTTTGGCGACTAAAAATAACGTTTTTATATCCCGCAAATAATCGCTTCAAATTAAAAAAGAATCCTGCAAATTATAGGGATTTTTACATTTGTTCAGCATTTACAGCAGTCAATGAAACAAAAAAATGTTCACATTAAGAAGTGTTCATATAATGCGGTGTTCACATTAGCGCGCGTGCACTGTACTTGACTTTTTTCTCCGATATATCCTTGCAACTGGTTTTTTAATCAAAAAATCATAAATAACAGTTATTTTCGGTCCCTGAATTTGATAACAACTACTTCAGTAACTTTTTTGTTTCGTTTCCAGTCATTCAAACATTCTACTACCTACTGCTACTACTACTACCGCTTAAATTTTCTTTTTTCTTGTATTCCTGTAATCGATATAACAGCTAAAAGCTGGCCCATAAAACATATGAACTTTGAAAAAAATTTTTTTTCCTTAATGTAAGAATGAATTTGGCCAAGGGCGTTTAAGGTTTCATTCATTTTGAAAAAGCCAATGTAATAAATTATAATGGGTTCATTACATCGTACCAAATGTGTCCAGTAAATCGGTCAACATTATCTACATTTTCGGCCATTATAAAATTGGCGGAGCATGCGTCTCTATTGTGTATTTAATAAAAATGCTTGGCCAATTGTCTGTCATACATTAGTACGTATATATTTTTTTCATTTTCGCTATAATAAATATTGTAATTAATTATACTTAGTATTGTACTAACTGCCATTTATGGCTAGGCTATTCCAATTGTGTTGAACACATTATACAAGATAAATGTGACACAGGAAGGAAGTGTAATAAGGAAAAAACATTTTATGTTTTATGCTTGACATACTAACAAAAATGAAAGAATGTTTACATCGTAATTGACCAATGTAAACATATTTTTTAACTTCTTATGCTTGTAGACAGGACCATAGAGCTTACATTGTTTGTATTTAAATAAATTAAAGGATATTTTACAATAAACTCCGCACTTTATGTAACGAAATTTAAATTTAACAAATTTTAAGGAAATTTAAGAGTTTAAACAGAGTAAAACACAGGCTACCCATTCATTTTAAATATTTTTAATTATAATTTAAATAAGTTATCTGTATATCTGTAAGGCCTATATACATTGGCCAAAAAGTGAAGCAAATTAAAATTCAAAATCATGAAAAGCTTCTTCAAAATGGGATTTCAGAGTCAGTCTAAAAAGTCCAACAAGCTTAGAAAATAACATTCGAAATTTATCGATATCTCCCAAAAAAAAATATAACACAATGATTTAAAAAAGGTTCTGAATGATACGATTGCCTGATTTTAAGAAATAAAAAACGTCCAGGTTATAGGAAATAGGAAAACTTTAAATGTTTAAAACATCACTAGAAATTATGGCTTACCTCCTATTTAATCAAATTTGTAACATATTACTCATACGCATCATATTACATATACTACAATAATTACTCTGAAAAGTAGGCAATAAAAAATCTTTGATTTTATTATGTATGAAACTAATGGAATTCCATATCACTCATACGTCACATATGTACTCCTCATAAACGAATTTTTCATACTACTAGTACTACTGTTTGTAACGAACTCTGTTATAACGAATTTTTGGTTATTACGTACATATTTACAAGTCCCAACGTTGTAATAATTATTTTCGTACAAAAAACTTTGTTTATTATAAACAGTGCCGTCTTTACTATAAGGGCTCTTGGGGCACGTGCACAGGGCCCCCGATTTCAAGGGAGCCCCGAGTTAGAACCAATTTGCTTTCGAAATTCATATTTTTTAATTTTTCAGCAATTTTTTTTTTTACTTTTCTAATGTCTAAACTTTTTGAAACAATATATTTAATATGATATGAATATGTGCCATAGTTTTTCCAAAAAATTTTTTTTTCCAAATTTTCCGAAACAGATTCAAGTGGCACAATAAAAACAAGATACTTGAATAGAAATATGTTCACCCGTAAATTGACGAATGGTGAGTATATAAAAAGAAAGTGGCTCCTTTACTCACTGACGAAGAAATCGGTATATTGTTTTTGCTGCCGGTTATTTAATACTATGACTGGTGCTAGTAACAGTTTGAGTTCCCCCACTGGATATAAAGATTGGAAACATATTAATGGAGCAATGGAGTTCACAACACAGGCAATCAATGATGAACTATGTCGGAAGAAAAAAAACTATTGGACGAGTTGACAGGGAATTGCTGTCTCAATCCAATACACAAGTCAATTATTGGAAGAACATACTAAGATGAATTATTGCGGTAGTGAAATTTCTGGCTTCAAGCGGTCTTTTCGGGGTGATAACGAAAATTTCGCTTCTAAAAATAACGGGAATTATTTGGAATGCTTGGAACTCATTAGTGAATTTGATCCTTTTCTTGCAAATAACATACGAAACTACGGAAATTGTGGTAAAGGATGCACATCATATTTATCTGCAAACATTTGTAATGAATTTATTGATATTATAGGTCAGGTATTAAAAACTATTGTCAACGAACTAAAAGCATCAAATACTATTCCATTTGTGGGGATTCATCTCTCCCACGTTGACTAACTGACATTTAATGTTCGATATGAGAGGTTCTTACAATTTTTGCTTATAGATGGATATAATGTTCAATGCAGATCAAATAAAATTTTAAACTTTTTAGAAAGCCTTGATATTCGTTTAAAAGATTGTCGTGACCAGAGTTACGATAATGCACCAAATATGGCTGGGAACTGTTCTAGAGTTCAGAAAAAAATAATAGATAAATGTGAATGTGTTCCAGAAGCTGTAAAATACTTTCAATTAGTCCAAATATTGTTTAATTTTTTTCATCTTCAACTAAAAGATGGAAAATTATGTCAGTGCTGTGAAGAATGGTTATAATATTTCTGAAGCTTTGACATCAATTGCAAGTGACATTGATCAAACATAAGAAACAAGAAATGAGGCTAAAGTTTGGCACAAAAAATGGAAAAATTGGAGACTATACTTCTAACAGAGATATGGAATGATCTTTTAGGAACTATGAATAAACAAGCTTAAGTTTTCAAATCAGTAATATTTTATTTGCGGATGTTTTTTAATCAATTAATTTTAAAATATAACTCATTTAAAATGTTTTAATTAACATTAATAAATGTATACTAGGGTTTCCCAAAATAGAAGTTTTCAATGTTCCCAATTAAAATAAAAATTTGATTCATTTTAAGACTGCGTTTTTCAAAATTTTTGTTATAACATTAGTATTTAGTGAGCTGGATCAAAGAATAAGATTTTCACATTTTTACAGAGAATTATAAAAATTCTATTACTTTTTCTGTTACACGAAAAATTTTGATAAGCCATTGAAAGCGCTTCTTAAAGACCTTTCTTTTGATATCATATCCGTTCTTTGAAAGAAATATAAAAAATTCATGAAATTAAAAAAAAGGACCTTTTTATCCTTGGTTCCAGCTCACCAAATATTGAGTCCAGGACAAAAATTTTGAAATAAAATTTTCATTTTAGTTGGAAACAGTTTCCCATTATTTTTCTTCCATACAAACGGGGCCACCCTAATGTATATATACAAAATATGTAAATTAAATCATCATTTAAAAATGGGTTTTTCTTGTTAAATTTTTAGAGCAACGGCATACCTAAAGAGGAACCTGATTATGAACTCATTTATAACGAATTCTCGGTTCAAAGGAACTACTATAAATGGTCCCAGTAATTAAACTTCATACATTTCACCTTTTTTATAACGAATCCTCAGAAAAAACTTTGGAGTGTAGCAATAATCTTTACTTTTATTTAATATGGCAGCATTAGATTATAACTCAGTATCTTTAAACAGCTGCTAGATAAAAAGAATTTACTAAACTAATTAAAACTTTTTGTTTTAAATAAATGAAAAAAATTCCTTGCATATTATATTTTCTTCTATGATTTCACTCCGTTTATTACGAACTTTGCCTATAACGAACTATTTTTTCTGATCTTACGGAGTTCGTTATAACCGGGTTTGACTGTATTAAATATAAGCCATGCTCTGAGTATATATAATCGACTGGCCGTTTAAACTTTTATTTTTAAAAATGCAGTAAAATAAAGAGCGTTTGAAATTTTGTAAAATTTATTATTTTGTTGTAAAGTTGAATTGTTCCGTTTACTAAAAGAGTATTGTTTCATTCATACAGCTGCCGCAGTTGGATAGGACTAATTTTCGAGTGTATGGAATCGTATCTCGTCAATACCATTACGAATGTCGTCGTAGTCTAGTAAATAATGTGGTGGCTTATTAGATATAAATCTCGGGTTCGTATTCCAAGTCAGGCAGCAAAACAAAATGCAAAAAAAAAGTATTTCTTCGGTAAAAACTCTGAGAGTAAATAAAACTGTCGTGAAGTAGTTTCTCAAAAATCTGTTGTTCGGTATCGACGACAAACTGTAAGTCCCGGCGCTCACGTATAAAATTAAGAAAGATACTAGGCAGTAATCCTGACTGAATGATTGTAATTGTCAATTATGTATGCTCACCCGTATCTGGTATGTCGTCACCACAACTTTCTTTACCAATGCCCCACAGAAAATAGTCCACCGGTATCAATCGGTACTATTGGTTAAGCGGCCATAAAACCTTTGACGCAATAAATCGATTATGGCGTGATATACATGGCTTGTTGACCCACCCTATTAAAATCAAACATCGTTCATATTAATGCCATGTAGATCTGGTACAACAAATTCGGTTATGATGGTGCGATAAGTGCCTCCATTGACAGTAATGGTTCCGTCCGCCTTCATGTGGATTTTCTCAGCTTCATTTACGTCAATTTCACTTATTAAAGCACCCGCCAGGATGAAAATGGGCCTTTTTTGATGTTTTTCTTTTTTGTATATGCGACCTAATCTTTCGATAGTTTCTCGTTGGTCCAATAAATTAGAGTATCTGACATAAGTATAGCCAGATTTAATTTTTAACTCTTTCTACTTACAGTACCCTATACTTGCTAGAGTAACGATACACTTTTATAAAAAAATTTATCACAAAATAACTTCTAACACCACTCATGTTGTGTTTGTTAACTTTAACTGATTAACTGATATTTAAGAAACTTTTCAGCACAATTTTTTTTAACTCTCAGAGTTTTTGCGAGAACAGTGATAAGAGGTGTAAAATAAACCTCATAGTTTCATGTTATTACGAATGTGGTTAAATAATAGAAAAAATTCGCATCTATATTTAGAACAAGTAGTGCTTATGTATATTACAAGCAACGTAATGCATAATCTGGTAATAAAATACATTCGGTTCTGATGTGTTAATATCAAAAATACAATTCCTGTTAACTGCAAAAAAAAAAAAAAATTATTAAAACTTATGAAAAGTAATAATTATAATAAATAATTTATAAATCCAAAGTAGTCAATAAGGGACATTAGCGAATTTAAATCATTGAAGCAGAAAAATATTATCAGGCATTTATAATCCTTTGATAATATACCATGTAATGTACAGAGTGGGTGATGTATAATGCAACAAAGTAAAGCGCTATATTTTTTAATTTCTTTTCTAATTTTGTTGTCCAAAAGCAAAAAATATTGGAAATAATATAAAATTTTAGAATCAGTTTAGATTTGTTCGAATTGGCCACCTTTGGCACGAATTATTCAAACATCACAGACTGCACGAAAGTGACTCTGTGCTATTTTGGGCCATTCCCGGCGAAGCGCCGTCTTGAGATGATCGACACTTTGGTATTTTTCAGTGAGAACCTTACTCTCGAAAATTCACCAGGCGCAAAAGTCCAACGGATTGCGATCCGGAGATTTTAATGGTCATTGTGAGGTAGAAAGGAAGCGAGGAACCACTTTTTTAAGCCATTCTTTATTGACGCGTGCTGAGTGCGGTAGTGCTGAAACCTATTGGAAAGTCCATGGTCTGTGGCCGAAATGCTTGTCTGCCTAGGGCTGCAATACAGTCTTAAAAACATTTTCCCGATTATATTCGGCATTTATTTTGACCTCACGGTTGGTGAATACGAGCGGACCGTTACGGCGGCCCACACTATTACCATCGGCGGCACTTGAGTTCTTATGGCCAAAGGCAGGTGTAAATTTTCAGCAGACCTCTTCGTTTACTTTTGTTTGTTCACAAACTGCTCAATTTGGAATGACTTCTCATTGGAGAAAACCAAATTTGGTAACTAGTCACTTTCGTGCAAGCGAAGTAACTGCTGGGCTCTTTCCATTCTAACTTTTTTTTGTCCACTTTTTAGAACTTCAATGGCTTTAGTCCAAGATCATTTCAATACGTGTTACATTCATTTTCGCGATATGTTCAGCTCGCGAGCAAATTTTCTACCAAATCTGGTCTTCACTTTTCGGATCATTTCTGGTGCTGTTACCGTTTTTTATCGTCCACTTTTTGGACACGATGCAATGCTGCCAGTATTACGTTAACAAGCAATATAACGAGAAAGAAAAGATTTATTCATATTTAAATGCTGGAGGGCTCTAACGATAGCCACCTGTTGTTTTCCAGCCATATATAAAGCAATCACACTATCACGCTTGAATTCTATTACGAATGACTTTTTTTCTGGACGTAATAGATCAAAATGCTTTTGAAAGCTTGTAAATAATAAAATAAACTGTCTCTGGAATAAATCTGTCGGCTGTCAGAGGAGATGTCTTCAAATGATAACAACCTGAAGTTGGTTGCTATACATATCAGCCACCCTGTTTGTAAATGTGATGAATTTAATTCTGTATTTATTTGTTATAATTCAATTAAAAATTATATTTAATTCGAGTCTCTGGGGATATCGAACCCCAAACCCTCGCGCTAATAGTCTAGAATGCTACCCACTAGACTGTCAGGGCACTTCCATAATTTATTAAAATTCTTCTTTAATAGTTTGAAGTAGAATATCTATTTTAGGACAATTTTAATGTGCTTATTAAATAAATTATTAATTTTTTGTGACTTTAAAGAAATGTTTAACACTGTACTTTCAGAAGTATTGTTATCTTTAACGTATAAAAAATTACAGAACATTAAATAAAACTAGAAAATTTTATATCATATTGGATGGAACTAATTGCACATTAAAATTTCATTCTTTACACAATTCCTTCATAACTTTGGTATTTAATGAAATATATAAGAAGTAAATTTACATCTTCTTACATTTTATCAATTAATTATTCACGAAATTTTATTCATTTGCCATCATTTGTCATCTTTTCAAAGAGAATATTGTTTTGTTTTTTTTTTTTTGAAAATGGGCTCCCAACAAGATTTGCCGATTAAAACAAAGCAAGTAAAATAATACGTATATTTCTAAAACACCCTAAAATGTGTGGGAGAAAAGTGGCTCAAAAAATTGAATGCTCTGAGACCTATGTCAGAAAAAAATTTTATACACAAAAGAATTCAAATATTATTTACTTAAATTGAAATATAAAACGAAAAAAATCCGCTACTTAGTTTTATTTCTATAACGAAAAGTGTAAGTCCAGTTTTTTTTTTTTTGTGCGCACTCCTTATATTTAAAAAAAATAAAGTCTTTCCTACTTAGGAATCTATTTTCTTTAAAATTTTCACTTCAAAATAATTCGACAATAGCAAAAAAATCAAAAAAAAATCAAAAAAATCCAAGTGTATGATAATAGACTGTCTAATAAAAAAGGAATAAAGATGATATCAGTTTATATTTACAGTCATGGCAATATTATTAATTCATTCGTAACAATAGTGAATTATTCGATGAATTTTCAAAATTAATAAAATAGAAAATTAAAGAACGAATCAACTTTAAAAGAGAAAGATAAAACCGAACAAATGGGATACCTTACATAGGCTTTAATTATATGTCCACCCACTGTATGTTTGTTCGAGTAAAAGAAAGCTTTCAAGTGTTTCTTTTAAATAGGCTTAAAGGATAATCCTATAGCCGCTTCAAACAACTGATATTGTTGCCATTCTAAGTTTTTTTCTTTTGGTATATATTTTTTTCCTATTATACTTATTCTTTAAATATTTAACTTTTGTTGTATTTTTTAGCATTTAATTTTATTAAGCAAATGTTGTAAATTGTGAAATAAAATGTACCTTATGCACATATGTACGTACATAGTAGGAGTGGATTAAAGTAATAACAAATAATCATAATTGATTTAAATGAAACCTTCTTGCTTAGACTATTTGAATTTGATAATAAAATTGGATGTTATTGGCAACAAAAATAGTTTATGATAGCCTGTTCATTTTTAATTGTTAAACCTGGTAGATTTTACAAGTTAAACACAAGTTTTTCTCTAAAATTACACACGTAAATAATTGTTTACAAGTGCATTTCATTATATTTCCTTTAACCCAGCTAGCATTCTGAAGATTGTTTTTATAAAAATCACCTTGCTGAGTCTTTTTAGAGTACTTTTGGTGATCAAAAACTTATTAGTCAGTTACACGATTACAAAAGGACTCAAAAATGATTCTTATTAATGAGTAAATGAGTTCGATTTAAAATACAATAAAAATTGCATTGCATTCCAAATTAATCATCTAGACGTTTAAAATGTGTCTATTATTTCCGTTCTTTATTATTATATTCTACTGAAACTGAAGATTGAAAAATACTTACTCAAAAACAGATCATGCAGGGTTTGAAAAGTATTTTTTATTACGTATTTTATGATAAGATTTTACGAAAGTTAATGATTAAAAACTGCTTTTCTGTATAAATTTTCTTTTATGTAAAAGATGGCTATGAAATA
>JABZEU010000333.1:0-11196 GCA_014635995.1 Sarcophaga peregrina
GAGACGAGACGAGACGAGACGAGACGAGACGAGAGAGACGAGACGAGAAGAGACGAGACGAGACGAGACGAGACCGAGACGAGACGAGGACGAGACGAGACGAGAGAGACGAGACGGACGAGACGAGACGACGAGACGAGACGAGACGACGAGACGAGACGAGAAGAGACGAGACGAGGACGAGACGAGACGAGACGAGACGAGACGAGACGAGACGAGACGGAGACGAGACGAGACGAGACGACGAGACGAGACGAGACGGACGAGACGAGACGAGAAGAGACGAGACGAGACGAGACGAGACGAGACGAGAAGAGACGAGACGAGAGAGACGAGACGAGAGAGACGAGACGAGACGAGGACGAGACGAGACGAGGACGAGACGAGACGAGACGAGACGAGAACGAGACGAGACGAGACGAGACGAGACGAGACGAGAGAGACGAGACGAGACGAGAACGAGACGAGACGAGACGAGAGAGACGATACGATACTGAGAATTTACTTAGACGAACGATACTATACTATACTATACTTTTACTACTTACTATACTACTATATTACTATACTATACTATACTCTACTATACTATTTACTACTACTTTAGAAATAAGAAAATAATTTGCAGAAAACAATGTCACTTGCGGATCAAATGTATTGTAAAGGATATACTATTTGTAGCAAATTGATTATGGAAGACTAAATTATAATGCTTAGTTTAATAATCTGGTAACAATTCAATTTTTTATTATCTTTCTGAACACGTAAACTATTGGATAACAATCTTTAACCGTTTAAGGCTTATTGTGTGCCTTGATTGTAAACAAATAATTATTATTTAACACAAACAAGAAAATTTTCGATTTTTATCTTAACTTTTTGGCAATTATTCAAATCAGGAAATACTGTGTTTCTCTACAGATTTATCACTAGATTAACAGCAGCAGAAAATAGCAAAAAAAGGTAAAAAATTTAATTTTGTCAACTTGTAATGAAGCAACTAAGACAACAACAATAAAATCCCCTCAATCAACTTGAAGCAATAACAATGAATGAACAAACAAACATAAAAAATGATAAAAAAAAAGTTTGAAGCGAGTTTTTTTTTTTTTTTTTTGAAACGTAACAAAATTTTACATAACACTGTACGTATGTATGTATGGATAGGTACTTTAACAGATCTTTTTCCATAAAGTCCATAAACTGGAGAAAAAGTTTTTCTTCGCACAACAGCTACACACAACTGTTCGTAACGGTGAAAATGATAACAAAAAAAAAAAAAAAAAATTAAAAACCAGCACAAAAGAAATTGTTAACGTAACGTACTCGTAGACTAAAAATTTTAAAATGTTATGGCAGAAGGGAAGTATACCCAAGAGTACTTATTTGTAGCTATAAGTAACAGTATTAGGGCAAATTAAGTAGGCATCCCACATGTGGATTTCTAAACTAATTATTAATTTGCTTAGAGAGGGTAAATAACGCAGGCTTCACTCATTTGCAAAGTAAAAAATGGGTGAATGAAACTAATTAAGGACGACGACACTTTACGCTTTCGGCGATTGTCACAAGTTGTTTTAAATATTCAATCTTAACGTAATAGACATGCAAATGTAGCTACAATGGAGAAGAAGCAGTGAAAACTACTGTCCAGACCTTCTGTAACAAATAAAACTACTCTAGTAGTGAGTTGTTCAGCGTTTTTCCTATACCAATATTAACATTTATTTCAATGTCCTTAAAATATTTACACAGGAAGCACTCTGATATCACCTATTGGAAAAGACTAGAACGCAATCAGCAAAGTTCTTCATCCTTATACTCATGGAGTGCAGCCCTTACGCTGACCAACTACTTCACCTACCCTAGTTTGTTAGAACTTGATCAGTACAGGGACTGAGTTCACCTGTGGCGTCAGAATAAGCCGCTATGCGTGCTCAAGTGAGCTTTTGATTTCATACATAATTGGTCATTGCAAACCTTCAATCAGGATTAGGACCTAGTTTATCACACCACTTATGTTGTGTGTTTCAATTTTATACATGACGGGTGGGACCTACAGTTAAAGCAGCTGCAGCTGCGGCCGCTGCTGCTGCGGCTGCTGCACAGCTTGTTGATGAAATTGATGTTGTTGCTGCTGTTGTTGTTGCTGTTGTTGTGTATGATGTGCTGCACTCGCCGGCGATGTACCGCCACTTGAACTGTGCGGTGGATATCGAAAAGGTGTCAAATCACCGCCCGTAATGAGTACATCGGAATCTGGTGGTTCTGTAGATGCTGGATTTGTGTGTCCGGTGTTGGCATATGATCGCTGCCATCCGATACAGGTGCTGTTGGTGTTTGTGACTTAATTTTAGTTGTAGTTGCTGGCAACAATGGCCACATTTGGTGGTATGGTGGACCAGCTGTAACTGGTGGTATGACATGTGGTGAGATCAATGGTCCAGCTGGTTGATAATAACCTAGAATGAAAGAAAGAAAAAAAATAAATAAATGAAAAGTTTGTAAAGTAGATGAAAAAGGAGGAGAGAATGAAAAAACAGTATTTGAAACTATTTTTGTAGTTGAAATAAAATAGAATTCTTGAAATTCAAATGTTATGAAAGAAGAAACAATTTAATAATGTTATATTGTGATTATTTTTTTCATGTTTAGAATATAGAGGAACTGGTGATGGAGGCCATTCATATTTTAAGCGAATTGGGAAGAACGTTTTCAAAATTTTTTTTTTCAATTCTCTTATTCAAACATATATACTATGATATGCTATACTAGACTATGAGATGCTATACATACTATGATTGCTATACTTACTATACTTAATATACTAGACTAGACTATACTAGACTATACGAGACGGAGACGAGACGAGAAGAGACGAGACGAGAAGAGACGAGACGAGGACGAGACGAGACGAGACGAGACGAGAAGAGACGAGACGAGACGAGAACGAGACGAGACGAGGACGAGACGAGAAGAGACGAGACGAGACGAGGACGAGACGAGACGAGGAGAGACGAGACGAGACGGACGAGACGAGAAGAGACGAGACGAGAGAGACGAGACGAGACGAGACGAGAGAGACGAGACGAGACGAGACGAGACGAGAGAGACGAGACGAGACGAGACGAGACGAGACGAGACGAGACGAGAAGAGACGAGACGAGAGAGACGAGACGAGGAGAGACGAGACGAGACGAGACGAGACGAGACGAGACGAGACGAAGACGAGACGAGACGAGACGAGAACGAGACGAGACGAGACGAGACGAGACGGAGAGACGAGACGAGAGAGACGAGACGAGACGGAGACGAGACGAGACGAGACGGACGAGACGAGACGGAGACGAGACGAGACGAGACGAGACGAGACGGACGAGACGAGACGGACGAGACGAGACGAGAGAGACGAGACGAGACGAGACGAGACGAGACGAGACGAGACGAGACGAGACGAGAACGAGACGAGACGGACGAGACGGAGACGAGACGAGAGAGACGAGACGAGACGAGACGAGACGAGACGAGACGAGACGAGACGAGACGAGACGAGACGAGACGGACGAGACGAGACGAGACGAGACGAGACGAGACGAGAGAGACGAGACGAGACGAGACGAGACGGACGAGACGAGACGAGAGAGACGAGACGAGACGAGACGAGACGAGACGAGACGAGACGAGGACGAGACGAGACGGACGAGACGAGACGAGACGAGACGAGGACGAGACGACGAGACGAGACGAGACGAGACGAGACGAGACGAGACGAGACGGACGAGACGAGACGAGACGAGACGAGACGGACGAGACGAGACGAGACGAGACGAGACGAGACGAGACGAGACGAGACGAGACGAGACGAGACGAGACGAGACGGACGAGACGAGACGAGACGAGACGAGACGAGACGAGACGAGACGAGACGAGGACGAGACGAGACGAGACGAGACGAGACGAGAACGAGACGAGACGAGGACGAGACGAGACGAGACGAGACGGACGAGACGAGACGAGACGAGACGGACGAGACGAGACGAGACGAGACGAGGACGAGACGAGACGAAATCCCAGCTTAGAAATTTCAAATGTAACGATATATGAAAAAAAATTTCAATCAGCAAATTTCTCACAGCAGCCTTCTGGCAAAAATTCTGAGATATAATTTTGAAATTGTCATGAAAAGTTCCTCAACAGTCTGTTGCTCTGAGCCTTCCACTCATAAGTGGCATATGAAGCTAGGTTGTAATCCTGACTAAACGATTGTAATGACCAATTAAGTAAATGAGCTTATGATATGTTCAGATAGACACTTTTATTACGTAAATCGCAATAAACACCATTATTGAGTTCAATATTTCGTATAAAGTTTCAATTAATTATTTAATTGAATTAATATTGAGTAAAACTTAAAATACAGCACTCTCCGAACACTTCCTGTTGACTTTTGAGTTGTCAAATATCAACAGCTAAAAAAATGGTGAAACATCCAGCTGTTTTTTTACCAGCTGTCTGTATATTATTATGTCTAAACACTTAAAATATTGTGCTCAATAAATCGAATATTGACTCAATAAAAGTGCAAGTTTGAACGTAGTATTACACACTTAAAATATTGTGCTTAATAAACCGAATATTGACGCAATAAAAGTGAATGTCTCAACATAGTATTACAATTGAATAGAGAGAGAATAGAAAGAGCAGAAGAAGAAAAATTTTGCAATTGTTTAATTTTTTTACAAAAAATGTTGGGTATTGCAGTGGAACTTCTATAAATTGAATCACCATTATCCTGAAAACAACTGCAACTTATAGAAACTTCAAGTTAATGAAGCAAAACCTGATAGAATTTCTTTTTAAGATGCTGATGCCGTGCGTTAACTTAAAGAAAATTCAAATAATAGAAGTTCAAATTATTTATTTATTTATTTCAATACAATTACAATAACTTTGACCATGTGTTTGGTGTAGTGTCACAGACCAGAGTCTTGGGTGGGACTCGAACCCACCACCCTCACGCTAATAGTATAGCATACTACCCACTAGACAACCAGGGCACTCTAATAGAAATTCAAATTTTAGTAGTTCGACTGTAGTTGGATCAAACAAGTCGCGGTAGTATGTTGACTTATTAGACGTAAGATTCCGGTTCAAACCCCAGATTAGATATCAAAACGAAAATATGAGAAGAAATATTTGTTCTTCGACTTTCTCGCAGTAGATTTCTGTCAAAAGCTCTGGGAAGTAAAATATAATTGTCATGAACGTTTCTCAAAAAATCCAAGTCGATTTCAAACTGTAGATCGAACCACTCATGTATTAAATTTGTAGTGAAGTAAGGTTGTACTCCTGACTAAAGTATTGTAATTCCAATAATGTACGTATGTAAGAAGTATTGAGTAGGGAGATGACAGTGGAATAGGAAACATAGGGGAAAACATTATGCTTGTAAAGTGTAAGCAATTTTTGTGCAAATTTTATGTTGGAGAAGATGACGTAGAAATCTTAAATGTATAGGAAATTAACACAGGCGCTAAAATGATATGGGAACCACAAAGTATATAAATTTACGAGAGATTTACAGACTGTTTCATGTGAACGGCCTGAGGAAATTTTTAACATTCCTCTCTGCTGTATGACATTGTGTACATAGATGCTGATACATCATCCCATATGCTTCTGTCAGCAGAGTAATTAATAGAAACATTGATTATAAGCTAATATGGAGGACTAAATTCAATTAAATTAAATAAAACTAAGAAAACAAAATGATTAACGAAGGCAAGTGAATTCTTTGAAAATCCCTTTTTAAATAAAACCAAAAGGGGGGATTACATTTTTGCTATTAATTATGGCCTGGCAATATACGCAATATACTCGACATACAAGACATAAATACGACAGAAATCACAGTGAAGATGTAATAAATTTTAGATAATGACATCAGATTTGAGAAAACAAAAATGCTGTAAATCTTAACAGAATAACAGCAACAAAAACAACAACAACAATGAGATTTATCATGATTAAAATATAATGAAAACAACGAGAACCAGATACTTATAACTGGTACTTGTATGAGTATGAGTACGAGTACTAGTACATGATCTGGGGATTAAAAAATATTTTTGCCTTGAAGAAGAAAAAAAAAATGAAGGAAATAATTTTTTATTTTTTTTGTTTATCTTTAAACAAAGTGTGAAATTGTTAAGAAGCCATAATTAAAACGCAATTGTGGCAGTTAAAAGATTATGATTTTAAAATAATTTACAAACTTTTGAAGGAAATATAAAATAAAAAACGTGGAATTTTTTAAAAAAAAATTAAAAAATATTTTGAAATTAATTTTGTTTTTTTTTATATTTTAATTCTCTTTTTAGATTGCTTGGCCTATTTGAATTTATATCAACAAAATTTGTATATGTTAACGGGCTGCAAAGTAAGAAAGTCAACGACCAAGCTAAGCTTCAAACCACTTATAGAAGGCTTTTAAAAAAAGTTTCGTTTTATGGCTGCTGATGCATAATTTCAATCTAAAAAAACAAAAGACGTAAAAGTTACATAAACAAAGAACTGAAATGTTATAAAATTTTATTACAACAACATGAAACTGCAAATGTTTTAAAAGCAAACAAAAAGAAAAAGTTAAGCAAAGAGCCTATGCAGCAATAAACAATAAACAAAAGCAACAGCACAGCACAACACAGCACAAACTCTTCTAAACAGGCCCCAAACGATCATAAATGAAATGCTAAAATTAAACAAAAGAGTTTAAAGTTTAAAAGCAGAAGAAAACAAAATAAACAATAAAAACGAAAGAAAAAAATTTTTATTTTCTTTTTTAAAGAAAAATCAAATCAATGTTGCAATAATTTTTCAATAAAAAAAATTTTTTTTTTAAAAAAAGTGGAAAAAAAATCATATCAAGTGCTTCATTTTACTAAAGAAAATTGTATTGTGTTCTTAATTTTAATTGTGCAATATTTTCCTTATTTTTCTTCTTTTTTATTTAAAAAATTCAAGTGTTTTTTGTTTTATAAAAAAAAAATTTTTTTTTCTTAAATTCTTGTGTAATTTTTCTCTTTACAGTGTTTCTAAAACAAAAATAAATGATTTCCTCTTAATAATTTTTAATTTCAAAAAGAAAATATCACGTATATTTAATTTTAAAAATTAAAAGATTTTTTAATTTTATTTTTGTGTTTTTAAAAATAAAATTTATTGCAACAGAAAGTTTGTGCAAAAAGTTTGTAAAAATTAAAGGCAACAGGTTGTATACATTTGGCACCATGGAGGGAGGTTATGTTAATGAAGGTAAGTCTGTATTTAATTTATTTTTTTTTAATTCTAAATAAATTTATTTTATATTTCTTTTTAATTTAAATATTATAACTTTTACAAAAAAAATTTTTTTTCTCATCTAGCACAGCTCTTTTAGTGGCATCCATAGACGAGACGAGACGAGACGAGACGAGACGAGACGAGACGAGACGAGACGAGACGAGACGAGACGAGACGAGACGAGACGAGAGAGACGAGACGAGACGAGACGAGACGCGAGACGAGACGAGACGAGACGAGACGAGACGAGACGAGACGAGACGAGACGAGACGAACGAGACGAGACGAGACGAGACGAGACGAGACGAGAGAGAGACGAGACGAGGACGAGACGAGACGAGACGAGACGAGACGAGACGAGAGACGAGACGAGACGAGACGGAGAGACGAGACGAGACGGAACGAGACGAGACGAGACGAGACGAGACGAGACGAGGACGAGACGAGACGAGACGAGACGAGACGAGACGAGACGAGACGAGGACGAGACGAGACGAGACGAGACGGAGACGAGACGAGACGAGGACGAGACGAGACGAGACGAGACGAGACGAGACGAGACGAGACGAGACGAGACGAGACGAGACGAGACGAGACGAGACGAGACGAGACGAGACGAGACGAGACGAGACGAGACGAGAGACGAGACGAGACGAGACGAGACGAGACGAGACGAGACGAGACGAGACGAGACGAGACGAGACGGAGACGAGACGAGACGAGACGGACGAGACGAGACGAGACGAGACGAGACGAGACGAGACGGACGAGACGAGACGAGACGAGACGAGACGAGACGAGACGAGACGAGACGAGACGAGACGAGACGAGACGAGACGAGACGAGACGAGACGAGACGAGACGAGACGAGACGAGACGGACGAGACGAGACGGAACGAGACGAGACGAGACGAGACGAGACGAGAGGACGAGACGAGACGAGGACGAGACGAGACGAGACAACGAGACGAGACGAGACGAGACGAGACGAGACGGACGAGACGAGACGAGACGAGACGAGACGGACGAGACGAGACGAGACGAGACGAGACGAGACGAGACTAGACGAGACGAGGACGAGACGAGACGAGACGAGACGAGACGAGACGAGACGAGACTAGACGAGACGAGACGAGACGAGACGAGACGAGACGAGAACGAGACGAGACGAGACTAGACGAGACGAGACGAGACGATGACGAGACGAGACTAGACGAGACGAGACGAGACTAGACTATAGGACGAGACGAGACGATACGAGACGAGACGATACGAGACGAGACGAGACGAGACTAGACGAGACGAGACGAGACGAGACGAGACGATACGAGACGAGACGAGACGATACGAGACGAGACGAGACTAGACGAGACGAGACGAGACGAGACTAGACGAGACGAGACGATACGAGACGAGACTAGACGAGACGAGACGAGAACGAGACGAGACGAGACGAGAGGAGACGAGACGAGGACGAGACGAGACGAGACGGAGACGAGACGAGGGACGAGACGAGACGAGACGGAGAGACGAGACGAGACGAGACGAGACGAACGAGACGAGACGAGACGAGACGAGACGGAGACGAGACGAGACGAGACGAGACGAGACGAGACGAGACGAGACAGAGGACGAGACGAGACGATGACGAGACGAGACGAGACGAGACGAGACGAGACGAGACGAGAGACGAGGACGAGACGAGAGGAGACGAGACGAGACGAGACGAGACGAGACGAGACGAGACGAGACGAGACGAGACGAGGAGACGAGACGGACGAGACGAGACGAGACGAGACGAGACGAGACGAGACGAGACGGAGACGAGACGAGACGAGACGAGACGAGGACGAGACGAGACGAGACGAGACGAGACGAGACGAGACGAGACGAGACGAGACGAGAGGAGACGAGACGAGACGAGACGAACGAGACGAGACGAGACGAGACGAGACGAGACGAGACGAGACGAGACGAGACGAGACGAGGACGAGACGAGACGAGACGAGACGAGACGAGACGAGACGAGACGGACGAGACGAGACGAGACGAGACGAGACGAGACGAGGACGAGACGAGACGAGACGAGACGAGACGAGACGAGACGAGACGAGAACGAGACGAGACGAGACGGAGACGAGACGAGACGAGACGAGACGAGACGAGACGAGACGAGAGAGACGAGACGAGGACGAGACGAGACGAGGACGAGACGAGACGAGACGAGACGCGGACGAGACGAGACGAGACGAGACGAGACGAGACTAGACGAGACGAGGAGACGAGACGAGACGAGACGAGACGAGACGAGACGAGACGAGACGAGAGACGAGACGAGAACGAGACGAGACGAACGAGACGAGACGAGACGAGACGAGACGAGACGAGACGAGACGAGACGAGACGAGACGAGGGACGAGACGAGACGAGACGAGACGAGACGAGCGAGACGAGACGAGACGAGACGAGACGAGACGAGACGAGACGAGACGAGACGAGACGAGACGAGACGAGACGAGACGAGACGAGACGAGACGAGACGAGACGAGACGAGACGAGACGAGACGAGAGACGAGACGAGAACGAGACGAGACGACGAGACGAGACGAGACGAGACGAGACGAGACGAGACGAGACGAGACGAGACGAGACGAGGGACGAGACGAGACGAGACGAGACGAGACGAGAGAGACGAGACGAGACGAGACGAGACGAGACGAGACGAGACGAGACGAGACGAGACGAGACGAGACGAGACGAGACGAGACGAGACAGACGAGACGAGACGAGACGAGACGAGACGAGACGAGGACGAGACGAGACGAGACGAGGACGAGAGACGAGACGAGACGAGACGAGACAGACGAGACGAGACGAGGACGAGACGAGACGAGACGAGACGAGGAGACGAGACGAGACGAGACGAGACGAGACGAGACGAGACGAGACGAGACGAGACGAGACGAGACGAGACGCGGACGAGACGAGACGAGAAGGAGACGAGACGAGACGAGACGAGACGAGGACGGACGAGACGAGACGAGACGAGACGAGACGAGACGAGACGAGACAGGACGAGACGAGACGAGACGAGACGAGACGAGACGAGACGGACGAGACGAGACGAGACGGAGACGAGACGAGACGAGACGAGACGAGACGAGAACGAGACGAGACGAGACGAGACGAGACGAGACGAGACGAGACGAGACGAGACGAGACGAGACGAGACGAGACGAGACAGACGAGACGAGACGAGACGAGACGGAACGAGACGAGACGAGACGAGACGAGACGAGACGAGACAGACGAGACGAGACGAGACGAGACGAGACGAGACGAGACGAGACGAGACGAGGACGAGACGAGACGAGACGAGACGACGGAACGAGACGAGACGAGACGGAGACGAGACGAGAAGAGGACGAGACGAGACGAGACGAGACGAGACGAGACGGAACGAGACGAGACGAGACGGAGACGAGACGAGACGAGACGAACGAGACGAGACGAGACGAGACAGACGAGACAGGACGAGACGAGACGATACGAGACGAGACGAGACGAGACGAGACGAGACGAGACGAGACGAGACGAGACGGACGAGACGAGACGAGACGAGACGATACGAGACGAGACGACGAGACGAGACGAGACGAGACGAGACTAGACGAGACGAGACGAGACGAGACTATACTATACTATACTATACTATACTATACTATACTATACTATACTATACTATACTATACTCTACTATACTATTTACTACTACTATTTAGAAATAAGAAAATAATTTGCAGAAAACAATGTCACTTGCGGATCAAATGTATTTGTAAAGGATATACTATTTGT
>JABZEU010000334.1:0-11196 GCA_014635995.1 Sarcophaga peregrina
TTATAATTAACAACAAATTAATGTAAATTAGGAAAATATCTGTTTTTGACATATACATAAATAAGTAATAATTAATACATTTCATAAAAAATTTAACTAATTTTTACATAAATAAATATTTTCAGAAGATAATTAATTTCATCTTTAGCATCTGCTACACCACAGCATTCGATGTACGCTTTTCGGGTTTTTAGTTGTTGCCGCAAGCAAAATTATCCTACTTTTTTGTATGTTGGCAATTTAATTCAAACTTTTCATAACTGTTTGGTAATATATTCCTAGTTTCTTAACAATATCCACAAAGCTCATGTACAAGTTTTTCCTCTCTTTATCTTTTCTAAAATTTTATCTTATTTTTTATTAATTGATCGAACAGGGGGATGTAACATATCGAAAAAAAGTAAGCCATTTCAAAAATATTTTCAGCATTCTACGATTCATTACATTATCTTCAATAGAAAACCTAAATCTGTAAGTCGGGTCTTTCTTTAAGCACTTCTTACCATCAAAATTAAAAAATATAATGTGAGATACTCACCCTTATTCTGACTTTCGATTACGTCTCCGCATTCAGTTACGCTACGATCGAAAATTGGTATTCCAAACAAAACTTAATCGAAGAACAAGAAGAAGACAACAATGTTTACAAAACCAATTGTTTCACTTCGGAATGTGGAATAGAACAAAAGAAATATGCAAATTTGTTACTATTTTAATAAAAAAGGTCAAATTTAAAATAAAAACAAAAAATTGTGAACAATAAAAAACGAAAAAAAAGTGCTTATTAAAAAGTGATTAACAATAAAAATAAAATATAAAAAACTTGTATACTTACAAGTGCGCAAGTGGAAGTTCTTTTTATAATTTGAAGGAGAAATGGAATCCATAGCAGTGGCTTTGCTAATGGAAGAGGAGGACAACGTGGCTCAGAACACAGAGGCAAGGCTTGAAAAACGGAAACTGAGGGACAATTGCAATCCAATTGAAATGAGTGACCAGTTGTAAGAAGTTATATTTAATGAAATTATTTTTACTTAATTTTTTAAGTAATTCTTTAAATTTTAAAGGTTCAAAAAGAACTTTCGTTTGAACAAAGACGCGTTTAAATATGTATTAGACACCTTTGGGCAAGAAGCTCGGCGCTGCTCCCTAAAATCTTCATCACCGCTTAACCATGTTGTAGCCGCTTTAAGATTCTTTGCCGAAGGAGGTTACCAACATGGAGTTGGTGCAGATCATAATGTTGGGATGGCTCAATCGACAGTGTCAAAATCACTATCGTATTTTGTCGACATAATGCAGAGAAAGCTTTGTCGTCAGTGGATAACATTTGACCAAAGCGTGGAAGAAAAGATGCAAGCTAAACAAGACTTTTATGCGAAGGCCGGCTTCCCAGGAGTCATCATGTGTGTTGATGGCACACATATAAAGATAATCAAACCATCAGAAGAGGCGTTCCTTTACTACAATAGAAAAGGATATTTTAGCATTAATGCTATGGTGGTGAGCATTTTGTTTTAATGATTACAATGCTCCTAAATTGAATTAATATTTGTAGGTGTGCGATAACAAAATGCGCATAAGGTGCATTGATGCAAAATATCCCGGATGCAACCACGACTCCCATATATGGAGCTTAAGTAAAGCGAGGGTCCTATTAGAACGAAAATATCGTGAAGGAGAGCGAAACACTTGGTTATTAGGTAGTTATTTGTTAGTTGTTACTAATGTCTACAATAACTTCAGAAACCAATTCTATTTTTCACAGGTGATGCAGGTTACCCCCTGGAACCCTGGCTTATGACACCATACCGATCACCAAGTGCAGGAAGCCAGGAAAGCAATTATAACATCCGGCATTCAAAAACTAGGAACATAGTTGAGAGAACCATCGGAGTTTTAAAAAACCGATTTCGTTGTTTATTGGGTGCTAGAGAGCTTCATTACTCCCCACAAAAGTCATCCAAATTATAAATGTTGTTTGTGCTCTACACAACATTTGTATTCACTACCGAGTGGAAGATTTGGACATTAATGAATTTCAATTGGAAGATTCACAAGAAGAGAGAGAAGAGGAAAACATCGATTCTAATATCTATCTATAGCACGAAGTGTTCGCGACCATATTCTTTCTAATTTTTAAAAATTAATTAAAAAGACCCATATAAGACATCAATAAAAGCACTTTTTAATTTTTGTATATTTCCTTTATTTAATTTATTAAATGTGAATAAATTTATTTTATATTTAATAAAAATTAAAGCGTATTCAGTCTATTTTACGTTTATAGGATTAAAAACAGAAACTTAAATTTAAATTCATAAATAACAAAAAAAAAGTTCATTCATTAAAAATAATTAACTTAAAAATATTACACCATTTTTAAATTTATATCACAGTTCAATCAGTTTCATAAGATGGGTGCTCCAGCCTAAACATTTTTTAATTTAATTTATTCTTTCTGTTTCAAATATTCTTCCTTGATTTTATTATGCCTGCGCTCTTCTTCCATCCGTTTCGCTGCGATTTCGGCCATTTTTTCAAGGGATCGGTTCATACGCCTCAAATGCGTAGACACCTCGTCAAACTTTTTAATGAAACCTTTGTGGAACTTTATAGATTCCTTATAAAATTGTTTTTGGGCATCTATTTGCTGCTTTAGCAAAGACAAAGTATTATCTTTGCCACTTTGACGTTTTTTTGTAGTGGTCGGTACGTCCGAAGGGCAATCTGAGCGACAAGTAATATCCACTTCATTCTGCACCTCACTGGTCAGTCCAAAATCCATTGCACCACTAATACCACTTGTGTTTGTTGCAAGTCCCGTCAAGTGGATTACTTTCTCCTCTAGTGGGCTAATAGGTTGTAAGTGACAGCTGCCTCCTCCAGTGCTCATTAATTCTTTTTTATTTATTGTAAGTTTCCGCTTAATATAGCACTTCCAGTCAATCCACACCTAATAAGGGTTATAAGTACATGAAAAATATTTGTAATAAGCCATAAATACCTTCTTCCATGCCGTGTCACTTTTGGTTGGTGGTCCTAGCGCGTTAAGGGTTTGTGTTACGCCATTCCAAAAGACCTGAACTTCCTCCTTGGGTTTCTTATGGTAGCCGCAAGCAATATCTGGATTTGCTGACATTATATCTGCCAGCTTTTCGTACTGCTCTGGCGTCGTTGTTTTTGACCTGACAAAATAAATCTTTATATTTTAGCACAAAAAAATAAAAAAATTTTAATATTCTATACTTACATTTTATAAAATAATCAATTTTTTACTTTAAAAACAAATCGAAAAAACCTCCGTCACTAAAAATATAACTTAGAAAAACGTAACTACGATCGACATACAAAATACATACAGTCGAAAAAAACAGAGCGGAATCGAAACTCAGAATACCAAAGTTGCCAAACGGAGATAATTTCGATTCGAATCGAAAGTCAGAATAGGGGTGAATATCGCACTAATCATAACATTATGTAGGAAATATAACAACAAATCAAATATGCGACACTTCTTTGCCGAAGTGTCCAATTTGTCATTGTACAAATAAGAATTTGTATAATTTATATCATATGTTACATTTTGAATTACTGAAATGAATTAAATTTGAAATTGAATTGAAGTTATTATTGTGAATTATTTTAAATTTATTGGAAAATAGTTATTGTTAACTAATTCCTGTACGTTAAGTAACCCTTAAATATTCCCATTTTTTCAAATCTATCTGTACTTTTTTTCACCTAATTTTTCTTTTGGAAACTTCTAAAGATTCCTAAAATCAATTTAAACTTAAAACTCAGTCTTTTTCTCAACGCCCAACTGATTGGTTAAAAACTATCTCAAGTATAAAACAAAATGTTATTACATATCTCTGAAAAGTAAAGATCTTTTAACACTCATCTCATCTCTCAAAGGCTAAATTACTAAAACTTAAACCTAAAAAAAAAGAAATACTTATTAATATTTCTTTCGCCTTTTTTCTCATTCTTAAACCCCAAATTATAATTACGTGAGTAAATACAATAACAATTTCTCTTCAGAAGATTTGCCCAATTGGTTTTAATCTCTATATCTGAATCTTCTCGAAGAGAATTTGTTTTACAAATAATACACGTTATTTCATGGTCCTTCGATGCTCTTAATTTAATGGAACTTCATGTTCCTTCCCCCCGCGAACTCTACGCAACCTACGGATTAATTCTTCACCAAACCTATGGGACAATTTCATCCTCCTTCATTTATGGTGATAAAAGGTCCTCTCACCCTCACTCTAACCTACAACTCAAAAAGCGCTAGTTAAACGCGCCCTTGTAACCTGTAAATTAGTGGAACCTAATGAGAGCAAGTGGATCGTATTACAAAAAACAAACAACCAGCGTTGCCGTTTTGGTTATTTTTAACCAAATTTGGTTATTTTTTTCTCTAATGTGTAAATATGTATTTTTTCTTCATTTTGGTTAATTTTTTTTTATTATTATCGTTAATATAACAATCACTTATTTAATATTATTTGAAAATTTCCATTACAAGCTTTGCAACAGTTAGCAAAGCGTTCTATATCTTTACATTCAATTCAAATTTCAAGAAAAATTTTAATACAAATAAATAAAAACCTTAATTTATTATTTCGATGGCTAAATATAAAAAGCCTAACTCGATTTTTTTGTTCCTTTACAGGAGAAGCGAAAACTTTATAAAATCTGTAAAATTTATATACAACAAAAATTTTTATACGCTTTTTAATAATAAAAAAAAAAACAGCAACATATTTTACTTCTCATTTAAAAAATTGTTTAATTTCTGTTTTAATGAAGTTTTCGAAAATAGGCCACTTATTTCGTTGATATTTTTCAAAGAAAGATTAACGTTAGGCCTTTTTTTAACTGCGGTTGAAAGTGAAATATATGATAATAATTCAGGTTTAAATAATAAACGGTAATAATTCATGAAATTAAAAAGATTAAGTCAAAAGTTAATTGTAAAAAATTAGTTCTTATAAGCCAAATTATCGTAAAAACTTTTTAAGTCCTGTTAGTAGTTCCATTTCTCTTTCGTGATAGGTATTTTCTCCTTATATAGTGAATTATCGCCGATTTGAAATTCGTAATTGTCAGTTAGGCCTGTTTTGTAACATACTGATGCTAATGGGTCATATGACAAGGATTATAACATATTAACAGTAGTTGATAGTTTTCTAAGAGGCCTTAAGTGATCGTTCTTTATTTGATATACCAAAAATATTGAAGGCCTTCCATTCTTTTTTTTCTATTACGTTATATGTCCGCTCGAACTTTCTTGCAATATTTTTTTCATGTTCGGATAACCATCAGCATTCTCGAATCAGAGTCAGAATTTTCGTTCGCATTCATAATTTTTAATTGCATTATTAAATTTTTTAATGTTAAAACAATTTCCTCTTAACAACATTTTTCACAAAAAACAAAGTGAACTGATCGGAATTAATTGGGAAGCCACAGTTTTTGTTCGTATAAAATTTTTCCTGTTTGTCAAAAACAAAGACTCGACCCCGCCTCAAAATTGTTAAGTAACTTTTTCCGCTAAGCGAGTTTGTTATTTGGGAAATGTTAATGTTAATGAAATAAAAAATTAGTTAGGACTTTTTTCTTTCAAAAATTCATTGTCATGAATTAGGCCTTTTTTTAAATCGTTATAAATCTAATATTTGCAATTAAAAACTGAGTTAGGTATTTAATATTAAGCCTCCGATTTTTAGGTTTAAGTACACAAAAAAATAAAATTTTTGTATTAAACCATAATTTGCTTAAAAAAAACAATGCATTTATATAAAAAAAAATTTGGTTATTTTTTTGAGTATTGGTTATTTTTTATTTTAATTTTGGTTATAAAATTTTTTGATAGTGGCAACGCTGCAAACGACACATAAAAATAATGAGGTGTGTACACAAAATCACTATATCATTCCAATTAGTATGCAAAAAAAAAATCAATCGTACGAAAGAAAAAAAAAAATAAATAAATTAAGATTAATACAGAAAAGGGAAAACAAAAAATAATTAATCAAAAAAACATAACCAAAAATATAAAGAACTGTGATGACAAAAAACGAAAGAGGTAAATAGATTAAATAAAATTGAACATAATTTTATTAATTTAATTTAACATAAATTTGAAAAATATATAATATAAAAAGGACAGAGAAGTGAAAAATAAAAAATAAAACAAAAAAAAATTAAAAAAAGTCTAAGAAATAAAATAAAAAAGAGAGTGAAATGAATGTAAAAAAACAAAAAAAAAAAAAAAAAAATAGAAATAGAAATAGGAAACAAAAACAAAAACGGTTTTGTAAAAAAAAATATAGAAAGGAAAAATTGGAATTTCAAAATTATAAAATTAAAAGTGTAAAAAGGATAAAATTTGAATTTGAAAATTAAATTGAACGTGTAAAGAAAAACAACAAAGCATATAAAATTCAAAAAAAGTCAACAACAAAACGAAAAGAAGAAAGGTCAAAAGTATTAGTAAATATTACAGTTTGTCAAAAAAATCTTTGCCACATAGAGCAAAATTAAGAAAACTTTGAAAAATCATTGATTTCTAATGTAAATAATCAAATTTTTAAATTTTTTCGAACAGGATTTTATAAACATATGTTTTGTTAATATAATAATTAAAAAAAACTTTTATAACAATGACAATATTCTAACGGAAAATATTAAAAACAATTCAATTTTACTGCTGTCAAAAAATGTTTGCACACTTGATAAATATTAAGACTTTTGCAATTTTTTTAAATGTATAGCGCTAATATTTGCGGGTTCACCTGAGCTTCAAATAAAGCTTGCAGACGCCTTCTCATGGATGAATAATCTTCGAATGTCATATTCTAATGGTATTTTTTCCCACTTTCTTTGATGAACTTTACCAAATCGTTTTTATTTGTGGGCGATCTTTTCTCTACCTTTTCTTGTGATAAAACCACACAATTTCGACTAGGATTAATATCAGGACTTTGGGCAAGAGTATCAATAACTTTGGTGCAGTTGTAAAGGAAGCTGGAGTTGCATAAATAAGATTTATTTTAAGGATCGTTATCATGATAGTACTTGTAATTAAATTTATTTGGATAACCTCGTCGATAAAACCAAATTTCTTAAAGCTGGCGGTCAGTTCATTTTTTAAAAATATCAAGATGTACTTCTTTACTCATTATTTCATCCAAAATCTTGGTACACCAACTCCCTTGCTGGATATACAGCCGAATACCATTGCAGACAATTTTCCAAACTATACTGCAGGAATAATATTTTTATTTTCTAGTACTTTCAGGGGCTTACGCCAAACTCTTTGCGGTCCGTCATGCAAATAAAGCATTATTTTCGTCTAATTTGAGAAAATAACATCGTCCCAGTACTCCGGAGGAAGTGAAATGTATTCGGTGGCAAATCTTAATTGCTTAACGACATTTTGTGCTGACAGCAGGAGTTTTTTCCTAGTCATTCTTGAAGAATATTTGTGTTTTTGAAGAACATTTCCCATGGTTCTTGGAAAACACGTAACCCAAAGTCTTTTTTAAACTTGAAGAGCTAATCATTTCGCCACTTGATTGCGGGCTATGATACAGGGTTCTAATAATTTTTCTTTCAACTCGCTGCGTCATCTTTTTTGCCTGTCTGTAGATCCCTTTAAGTCAAGTCCTCCATTCCTTTTCAGCACGGGATATAAAATTGTATACAGTTCCTGATGTTTAGGGAGAACATATCGCCGATTTCCCTGGTAGATTTACCTTTGTAGGAGTTGAAATAGGCCAATTGTTAATATTTTTTGAACTCGTTTTCCTGGCATGTTTGTATTCAAATATAAGGACACTTGTTATATAAAAAACGATCCCTTCATTTCTAAAACTCTATTTACCCCTTTCACATTCCATATCATTTGTAAAAAACCCAAAATGCGCAACATCTTTGGGAAATAACGGCATATTTTTGTAATTTTTTTTTATTATCTTCATTCAATAAGCAAAGGCGGCTTTTGGCACGTTGAAATTTGTTTCGAAACAAATGTGAGAAAACTTTTTTCATTTTCTTTTAAAATTTCTTCCGCTTTTGGACCGTAAAAAATTAATTTCAGAAATTTGTTTTTTCTTTTATCGCGTCGTTCTGCTGTTTTTAACCAGTTGTAACTTTGTTTGGCATTGTGATTTAGTTTCAAATACAAGACATGAACATTCTATGAATATTATATTTGTTATTACATTATAATATATTATATATTTGTGTGTTATTATTTTTTAATATATTTACCTTATTTAAATTATATTCTTTTTAATATTTTTTATTTTTTCACACCTTTTTTAATTAATTGTTTGGCGCTACAAACACAAAATCAACAAAGACTAATGATATTTAATAAGGGAGCTACGAGTCATCTTTTACCCACTTTTTTCTCCTAAAAAACCTAATTTTGCCTTTTGATGATATCTACGATCTAAAAATAGTTTCTAGTAATATAATGTGAAAAATCAAATTGTCGTTATTGGCCAGTTTTCTGAAAGTTGCCGCGGCAGTCAAGATGTTAACTTCTCTATGCGGAACAAAAAATAAAAGAAAATGTGAAATCAAATACAACTCTGTGTATATACGAATAAGAACAAAGCTAATTTCTGAGTACATGAAATTCTAAAATCACCCCCCCGCTCGTTTTTTCCCCTCTCTCCTATAAACTCAATTTGTTTCGAAACAAAATTTCAACGTGCAAAAGGCGTCAAAGATTTTTTTGACACTTTTTATATTGAGTAAAGATATTTTGTTGTTGTTATTATTGTAATGCGTGTTACTATTAGAAAAACTATTGGTGCCTTATGGTCGTAAACAAGTACAGTTATAGAATGTGTGTAAAAATAAAAAAATATACAAAGATTTTGTTGTTGGAATTCTTGAATGAAGATTAAATTTTACATTTTTTTGGTCTGTGCAAAGATTTTTTGACAAACTGTATAACGGAAAATACGTTCTGGAAGAAGAGGAAAAAATAGAAAAGAAAACAACAAAAAAGGTAAATTTAAATTTATTTAAATTAACATTTGCAACGCATATTAAATATCAAAATTATTTAAAAAATTTCCCCAAATTTTTAAATTTTATAAATTTTAAATTTACCTTTTTTGTTGTTTTCTTTTCTATTTTTCCTCTTCTTCCAGAACGTATTTTCCGTTATACAGTTTGTCAAAAATCTTTGCACAGACCAAAAAATGTAAAATTTAATCTTCATTCAAGAATTCCAACAACAAATCTTTGTATATTTTTTTATTTTTACACACATATATATATATATATATATATAACTTTAAACTTTATTTGACCTGTTTTTTTTTTCTATATATATATTTTTGTTTTTTGTTTATGTAACTGTATTTTAACTTTACTTTTATATATATATATACTTTTATATATATATATTTTATATATATATATATAATACAGTTACATAAACAACAAACAAAAATATATATATAGAAAAAAAAACAGGTCAAATAAAGTTTAAAGTTTATATGTATATATTATGTATATATATATATATAATATGTATATATATATATATATAATATGTATATATATATAATATTTATATATATATTTATTGTTTATTATTATCTATTTATAATATATATTTGAAAAAAAAACAATTTTAAAACGTTGAAAATATATATATTAGTAAAAAAAAAATAAAGATCCAATTAAGTAAATTAAAACGGTGAAATCTATAACACAAAAATTATAAATTAAAATATTAAAAAACAAAGAAAAAGGTTGAAGAACTGAAGAACATAAAACTGTTTTGCCCGCCACTGTATTGTCGTCCGTTTTTTATAAATAAGGAAGATTACATTCAAACACACATATGTATGCAAAGGTATTTATGTATGATACAATATAATATTTAATAAACCCAAACAATTAATTACCTTTAATCAAAAAAGAATATATAAAGGGAAAAATAAATTTTTCCTAATTAAAATAATATTTAATTTCTCTATTTATTTATTTCTCCTATTTAAAATCAACCCCTAAAAATTGCAACAATTAAAATATCATTACTTTCTGTAAAAAAATTCTTTGGAATTTTATTTTTGAAATTAATAGAAAAAACAAAAAATATAAAATAAAATAAATTAATTTTTGAACATAAAAATAAATAAATATAAAAACAATTGAATGCAATTATAATTAAACATGAAAAGGATATACACAAATTATTCCATATAAATATTTTTTCCCGCGAGTGTACATGTAATAAAGTAAAAAGAAAGAACGCAAAATAAAACATTGCAATGTATGTAAATTACAGTCCTAAGAAAATAACAACAATTATTACATCAATGATGATAAGAGAACATAAGAAGATAGTCTATCTCTTATGCTTTCTGTTTAGGGTTGCCATTGAAAAAATTTCTTATTCCGATTTAGGAATTTAAAATCGAAATAAATTTCGCGTTACTAATAATAATAATTTATACAACATTTACATTTGTAATAATTCATTAAATTTTTTAGTATATTTTGTAAGCTAAAAATTATTTGATACGTCTTTACATCTTAAATTAAACCCCTTGCGGAACAGTGTGACTTACATAGTCATACATAATTCATTTACTTTTTAATTTATTTTGAAGCTAAAAATTATTTGATACGTCTTTACATCTTTGAATTAACCCCTTGCGCAACAGTGTGACTCATATAGTCACACATAGTTCATTTAATTTTTTTTTATTTTGAAAAACTAGAAATTATTTGAGACTTTTAAATTTCTAATTTACTTTTTGGATAATTTAACTGGATTCCATATCCAGTGCTATAGGTATATAGCCCCTGAACCCACTCTTAGTAAAACTCACTAAGTAAGGAAACTTTGTTTCTATTTATTTATTTTCTTAACCCACTCTTAATAAAACCCACTAGGTAAAGAAACTTTGTTTTTATTTTTAACTCGTAATTATCTTTTATACTCGGAAAGTTTGACTCTATATAACTCAATTTCTGCGCTCTTTTGGTGATTTACTTATTTGAAATGACTTCTATTTCAACTTCTCAAGAGCCCCTAAGGGAGCAATTGCGACCATTTGTTAAAGGATTTGGAATCGCGATGGACGGAGGTTGAATCATCCTATAAGAGGGTTATGTTGACCAACGAGCATACGGTACATCTGAATTTAA
>JABZEU010000335.1:0-11184 GCA_014635995.1 Sarcophaga peregrina
GTTTCTGTTGTTACAATTTCATGTGGTGCAGCTGGTGTTGGCCTAGCAGCTTGAAATCATTTTGTTTTTGCTTGTTTAAATAGCGTTGACTACGGCCTAAACCCAAACAAGCCTCCATGGCACATGTTGTTAATTTTAATTGGTGACAGTTTTTTTCAATTGATTAGAAGGCGATGCTATCTGATCGTTATAAGTTGATGACTGCAATTGAAAGATTGAAGGAAATGCTTAATCAATACAGTGTTTAAAACAAAACAAAAAAACAAACCTTCAGATACTAAAATGTCTGAAACTTAATATGATATATTGTGGGGAAAATTAGTTTTATTTCAATTAGATGTGCCATTAATCAAAGAGCCCATGAAGGACAACTATTTTATGATATAAATGCGGGCAATTATTTTCGTAAAGTTTACAAGTTATTGCAGCATACACGCCACGAGTAAGCAATATTTCTTGAACCCTCTAATTATATGCAATAAATATTAAACATTCGTTTTGTTAACACATTTCAACAGATTTCTTGTCATAAATCATGGCAATTAAAATTTTGGAAATTGAAAACGAAGTGCCAAAAGAAAAGAACTATTCATACGCTACACCCATCATACACGATTAAGGCATACGCTGCTTCTGTTCATGTCTACGTTATACTCTTACATACTAAATAAGAACGGAAATTGTAAATTCTATATTTCAGGAATGAGGATCTGTTTGGTTTCTCATAAGCTTAATACATTTTCAAAAATCGTTTCATAATTAACTCCACCTTCCATCAAAAATCCAGCAGTCGCACTTCTTATGAAAATCGCCATATGTGCTTAATTGATCGCTAATCCACTTTAAAATTTTATTTCGAATTTAGAAACTCTCACGTAAAATGTATTTTGTGCTCTGTAGAGTATCGTAGTCTTCTTACAGTGCCATAGTTTCCCCTTTAATTTGTAGCCTCCTTTAAATGGAAGCAGCATTGATTAAAAAATATTTTCGACTACATTTAACAATTTTGTTTATTCTCATACTCATTCATCCAGAAATTAACCTTATCGCTGCAGACACATTTTCGATGTCAATTGTCAACTCCATGGTGATTTGCCATGGTCATTTGCCAAAACGGAATAAACATATAATTTGACGGATGTAGCTTCAGTAAGATGGCTTTTTATTAACTTTCTAAAAACAGAAGTTTTAGTCGGAACACCCTACCTGTTTAGTCATTACAACCCCAGGATTACAACCTAGCTTTTCACATCACTTATATTGGGTGTGTTAATTTTATACGCGAATATAAGAATCTACAGTTTAAAGTCGAATACGAAGGACAGATTACTAAGAAACTTTCCCTGACAATTTTATTTACTTTCAGTATATAGGCTTGGCCGAATATGATACCAGATTTACTGGGTCTTAGAATAGAGGTAATGTAACCACATTTGTAGGGGGAGTATATAAGACGAGAACATACCCGAAAACAAATGTTGTGGTGCCTTTAGCTGAGTAGCTAGTTAACATAGAAATTAATATTAACACAGAACATACTGAATGGATTCAGACATCAGATTAGAAGTGATGTGACTTTAGATTACAACGATGTCCTCCTGCTTTAGTTGATTACTTTTGCTTGGTGGCCACATGAATGAGCTAATGAAAGTTAACCTGTGAAAGCAATTGCGGACAGAAATTCATTTTTATTTGTTTACTGGATCGGTGTGTACATTTTAGAGTTATTCTTTTAACAATTTTAAAAACATTAAATGTACTAAAGTAACAACAAACTAAATATCGAATTAAAAACATTATTTACTTGCCAGTTGTGGAAGCGTAGTGAAACTAAAATGTGATGACACCATTTATTGTATGTCAACACAATTTGCAACGACAAAAAAATTCTAATTAATTTGGAAAAAATAGAGAAACTTCCAGCAACAAAATAAAATACAAATTTGACAAAAATAAGAAAATTTACAAATAAACAACAACTACTAAATAAAATACTTACAAGATGAAACAACTTTTCATACTTAAATACTCTTTGGACAATATTTACTTATTAAATGCTGCACACAAAAAAATGGTTGCAAGTTTTCTGAGGCAATCGTTTGTTTGTAATGAGTTATTTACATTCTTGTTGTTGTTATTATTGTTGTATTTTCAATATGTGACATTAATTCAAACATTCGCTAAACCCGCATGTGACTTGATACTATACAGTGTATATGAACTGGCTATTACGATGCCTGCCGAGCTGACTGATTGACAAAGTTTCAAAGTTGTTATGTGGTGGTGCTTTATTTTTGTTTATTGTTGTTCGTGTTGTTGTTTTTGTGAATGGTTTTTATTTTTGTTTTTTTTTTTTTTTTTTTTGCTTATTTTTAAACGACCAAAACGCAATGAAAGGATTCACAAACCGTACATACATACATGCAGCAACGAAATAGTTGAAATTTAATCTATTTATTATTGTTAATTACAGATCAACACAAATTGTGAAGGTGGCACAAACAACGCGTGTATAACACTCTTTCAAAGACGAATAGAGAAGTATTAACAGCGAGGGCATGGGCGAAAACACTTTGTTGTATTACATCCGTAAATCGTTCTAAATTAAATGTAATATTCGTTAAATTTTGCAACTACTTTGTCATTCTACCATTCGGCCACACTTCCTCTCTTTTAACTTTTTGATGCGTAACGAGTTATTTGAGGTTTAAACTTTAGTGTAGCACATTCGCTTTGTCAAACATTAATTAAAAATGTTGAATTTTAAATTTGCCACATTAAAACACATTTGAAAGAAAAAAAAAGAAAGAATGCAGTGCATGTTTTTAATGCGACAATTTCATTGCATTTGTTTTTCTTTTCTCTGCTTCCCATATCTATTGTATTACAAAGGATTGTGGAAGTTTTATTAAGATGCCTTTGTTGCAGATTTTAAAACAACTGGCAACATTTGATGCCACAGAAAATATTTAAATTTTTTTGAGTATTCATACCAACATAGTCGATATAAATTAATTCAAATGAAAAGGAAGGCTATTTAAAGTGTTTTAGACCCTAGTAAAAGGTTTAATTTTCAACAAGAGAATAACTTTAAATCAAAAAGCTTAAGCCCCATTCACCTCAAACACTGTATATTTAAAGAAACTGAGACAAAATCAAAATTTAATTATGGAATGAATGATGATGATGACCTTTTGAATGAAATATGAATCACAAATGGAAAAATAAAATTTAGAAGCACTCAACGAACCTTATATGTTGGCTCGTCGAACTATAAAGAAGAAGAATTTCGAAAAAATATTTCCTTGGTTTTTATTTTTAATTGGAGGCCTATTTATTAAGGCATTTAGTTAAGCGGTATAATGATTATTCCCATATTTTTATTGAAATTGCTTTTTGAGAATACATATTGACATTACTTTAGTTTCAACTTCATTGCACTGGCTCAGGTAAACAATTTCCAAGCCTCACAAGTATTAAGACAACTCTATCTCATTCTAATTACCTTTGAAAGAATGCTGCTATTAGCCAGGTTTGGTATCAAAGCCTAAGACAGCGAAATGTGGACCATCGAATCTCAAGAATATTTCCAAATTACTAAACCGCTAACCTATCCACTCAACGGTTCTGTAATATGGTAAACTTTGAATGACTAGTCTCTATGGTTTTATTGTAGTTGTAGTTATGACCAGTTTAATAATAATTTCACTAAAGATTTCTAAATAATTTGTTTTTACACTACATGCAATTAACACAATTAAACTTTTATATCAATTCTCTACTGAGATGCACTTTGTTCTTTGATTTCTTTTATTTCTAAAACTAATATAGAAGTCAACTGTCCTTGGAGAGAATAGAAAGGCAAAGGTATGTAACATTAACTACAATACTTTTGAAATTCCTTTGAAGTTTTTTTTTGAAAGATTTGTTAAGTCTTCCAATAAACACTACTCTTGCGAAGACTAATGCTTCTCATCATTAATTCATTCGAATATATTTAGAAATATTTTGTAACTGCTACTACTGCTCCTCATCACTTGTCGATTTAATTCATTGGAAAGAGTTTATTATGTTATATTGCCATGGTTGTGTGACTGCTGCTGCTGCAGTTTGTGTTTTTGCAGCTGTTGCTGCTATCGCAAGTATTTCACAGTCTTCATATACTTTGGTTATGAGAGTATTTGTATGAATGAAAAACAAATTCCTATAAATTTTTAATGAATAAATGAAGCTCTCTTCAATGCTGTTGGCAGTTGTTGGGCCAGATGTTTTTGTAAAATTTCTTTGAAAATTTTTCTAAAATCAAATGCCATTTATGCTGATTAATTATTACCATCAGGGACGAAGGGCTGGACTTTTTATTGTAAAGCTAATAACCGTCTGTTGTTGAGGAGAAACCCGTCCGTTTCAGTTCAATGCTACCGAAAGCTTTTAAAATTCATTAACACAGTCAACTGTGAAAAACTACTTGGGTCCGATAATAGAATGGTTCGCATTCTAACAGGAATACTAAACGGACACTGTGCTATTGGCAATTTTGTTCACAGCATTGATCTGCCCCACCAAGGTTACTGCAGAAGCTGTCATGATGTAGAGAAAACGTGCGCCCTTCACTTCAGAATATATGATAAAACATTTAGGTGATAAAACATTTAAAGGTCTCCGCATGGTGGCGAACGTGCCACAAAAGGCAACTGGCCAGTTTCATCAGGAGCTGGGGGTGGTTCAAACCCACTTCTAGCGGATCATGAAAAGGGCTTACCTCACACTGGGTAACTCGATAAGCTACCCGTTAACCTAACCTACCTTAACCTTCACTGTGAATAAATACGATAAATCTTCTAAGTATAGGGCCTGTATTCCTTACAATGATTGATGCTAAAGTCGATATTTGTCCCATGATGAAACCCTTAACACCCATGAGGAAATTACAGGTAACTTCTAAGCGGAAAAATTTTCCAAATTAACTTGGACAAGAGATACAAAAGATATGACATACCAATACTATACTAGCAGCCAGACCTCCATTCCAGTACTCGGCTCTTATTAGATTAAATCAAAGATAGTCTGGAGGTCATCGGCCAGGTAAACATAATAAGGCTACCCTCTGGTGAATTCCTGGTCATGTAGGCCAGAACTCTTCTATGTGAAGAGGTGGATATTTGGAAAAGTATGCTCAACTAAATTGAAAATAAAGATTAATTAAGCTTTTGATTCATTCATAACCAATTTTTTGATATGGTACACGGAATGTACTTATCTAGAATGGGGGCTGTCTCTAGGCCAACATGCAGAATCTCTGACGATGAGAATGAATCATTGGAACGCATTCTTGAAACGTATAGAGCATTAAACCATTACAGAAGGTACTGGGCACGCAGTTATTAGTTGCCACCGATAGATCGTATGCACTCATGCATGAGCACCACAAAATCATATTGAAAGACGTAATACATAAGTACGCGAAATATTATAGTTTTCTTCAATAACAGTTTTAACTCAAACAATGACTTCTAATCCATGCTTTTCGTCTCACTGTTTTAGAAATAAAAAATGAAAAGCCATGGAGCCTTGGCAGCAAAATTTTAATTAAATTTCTGATGCTTATATTGGCATTGCAAAATCTCAATAAAAATATTCGTATGTGTGGCAAGCAGTGCCCAGTTCGATTGTAACAACATAGCAGTTTTATGGTCCATTATTAACAAGCTATAACAAATGTTTAATGCAACCCAATAAAATTTTAATTATAATTTCGTTTCTAATTTATTGAACATTGAAGCTTTAACTAAAATTAAATGCTTTCTCCCTTCTTGCCTCTCTCTCTCTGTTTCCTGTAGCAATCATGATACTGTTTTCAAACAAAATGTATAGAGGGGTTTGGAATGTTTGAGAAGATTAACATTGAGAGCTTCGTTGTTATAATGGGCCGCAGTTGTAATAGGATTTCAATATTTGTTGTTATTATTGTTGTGGTTGTTTTACAACATTTAAATCGTAAATTTATGTCTTCAACATTTTGGTGCATTTATATACAACCACATTCACACATTTAGAATGTGTCTGGAAATGCGAACGCACATAATAACGAGTTTAATTTTTTATTGGGCTTTAATGAATGGAAGAGGGCTTTAGGAAAAAGTAGAGGACAATAGCAAGAACAGTGTAAAAAAGATTCAAAGTATCATTTGTTTTATTAAATATTGGTTGGTGGCCTAATAGCCATTATAGAGAAGAATTATGAAACTAGGCAATGGCTGGACTTTCACCAATTAGTTAAAGTCAGTATAAGCTTAATTTTCCCCATTGTTCAAGCCACGTTAAAAACTCTAAAGAATTTATTTGATTTATTGAATGATAGAGATTTCTCAGATATCCTGGCAATGCCGAGCAGGTGTGAGAGTTATCAAAATCTCTTCTGACTACAAAATCAGTTCTTAGCTTTCTAAGTTCTGATTAGGTTTAGGTTAGGTTAGTGTGGTAGCTTTATACCAAAGGTTTATTTGAGCACGCATAGCAGCCCGTTGTGGAGCCACAGGTGAACGCAATCCTTGTACTGACCAAGTTCCTCCGAGCCAATGAGAAGGAAGTTGGTCAGCGCAAGAGCTGCATATTTAAAGCACGACTACGCCACGCTGAAAAACCAGCCAGAAAGTTTGACAAACGAGGCTATATCCTTGATCAATGGACGATAGCTCCGTCAAGCTGATAAGGGTTGGAGAGCCAACCTATATCTGCAACTCGCAAGAGATGGGCATTGACAAAAAAAGTTGATAACAGTCTCCTCTTCTTCAGCGGATCTGCATCCACGACAGAAATCGTTAAATGGGGCCGCATTCTTTTCATGTTATCATGGCCACTGTGATCGAGATGATGTTACGACTAAGTCCAAGTAACTGGTTGGTGCGCCATCTATCCATATGGCCTTCTATGAAGGGTGGTGTATTCCAAGTTCTGTCTAATGACCAAGAATATATTCACTCATCTAATTTTTAACTTTGTCATCACAGCTTTGTTGTAAAGTATTCCTTTAAACTGATTTTATGTGCTACCCTCTCCGTTCATTTTGAAAAAAAGCGATAAGTACCGCAATAATAGAAGTCCTGTAGTCAACCAGGCAATTCAACTCGGAATGTCGAAAATAGCGTTCTTAGTACTTCTAGGTAATGAGAGAAATTAAATCGAATTTGCGCTTTTTAGGTTAAAATTCGACCCACCCTAACTTGACGCTAGAGCAGGTCTTATCTTCAATTTAGGAAGGGATGTAAATTTCTCCTAATTCTATTATGATAGTTAAGAAATGTTGTTTTCATAATTTTGACTCTAACGGATGGGTATTAAGACAATCTTCCGTGTACATAAAATATATCATATCAGTAATAATTATTAATGGTTCCGTACCTTTTATTTCTTAAAAATAAGATACCTGAACAATCTTAATTTCAGTATCCAATTAATCGCAGGTTTAGAACTGAAATAGAAAAAAACATAATGGAGGCCCAATAAAGGTTTAACATGTAGTTGTCGTTGTTGTATATAATATTGTTACGTTTTTACCTTTTTAAAAACGTTAAAAATATGAGTTCGTAGATTGCGAATAAAGTAAAAATAAATATGGGTTTGGTTTTAATAAATTCTTTATTATCTGCACAATTTTCGTGCCACTGTTCGAACTTGTTTCACGTATACAATGATACTTCACAATATGTGTTTGTTCTTTATACTACTCTGCTTACAACCTTTTTGTAAGCAACAACACTTTTTAGTTATCCTTCTTGCTCACAACCTTTTTGTAAGTACAACACTAACAACTGTTTTCTCAAACGCAACTTGTCTGCACACAAGTCTGACCGAATTAAAGCTCGATAGATTTTAATTCTCAACCAACGTGACGTCGTCTTACACAATTAAATTCGTTTAACTTGCCTTTTATATTACTGGATCATCAGTGTGATGAATACCCTTGAAGGACGATGACGTCCTTCGGGAATATTCTAAAAATGTAAACAACTTATGTTCATTTTTGTTGTTTCTTGTTTACTTCTTGGTTCCTTTATTTTGTTGTTGGTTATTTACGTCTTTTTATCCTTTATTCTTGTTGGTATATTTTTCTACTCATTCATTGATCACGTGAACAGTGCGCTGTTTTATTTTTGGAGCTTTTGTTTATCATTTTATGCATGATCATTGTGTTGTTTTTGGAGCTTTTGTTTATTATTTTAACAACACCATTTCCACTTTCGTAACAATATTCATTTAAAAGCTACACAAAATTAAAGAAATTTGAACGATGTTCAAATGCTTACAACAAATATTAACAAGGGTTCTTACTACAATAAAAGAAAATACAAAATATTTCCCCCTTTCATATAGGGATACAAGGGACCATGTACAACACATGACTTTAACTACATACACAAGGAGACAAAACAAGACAACAATTGCAAATTATTGTTGTGGGTGGTGTTTTTATTTTTTTAATCAACATCTAATGGAGAAATTTGAATACATCTTTAATACATTGTTTAATATAATAAGGGATAAACAACAAACAAAATATTTAAAAAAAAATAACACATTAACTGATGTCATCATTTATGGCTTTTGGAATATTTACAACAAGAGTTTACAACGACAAAAGCTTCGGACAGACTTTTGAGTGAAAGCATATTTGAATTATAACTCAAAAAAAAATATTTTAAAAATTGTAGTTAAAAAATTTAAAGCACGTTTACGATGAGATATTATTTCAAATATAAAACAATTAAATTATCACCTTTGCCATACTGCCTACCACACTATTGATGAACACTTATGATTGTACAAACCAAAGACAAAACGTAAATGAGATCAAGTTAAAGAAAAAGTTCTCAATTAAATAAAGATCAAAAAAAAAAAATTATAATTTCATGTTTCCACTAGATTAGAAAAATTTCGTAATATGCGTATATCTTGAACAGTCGTTTCTAAAAAATAACTAAATGTAATCGGCGATACATACGACATTTTTAAAATAGGTGGTACCCATCAAGATAGATTAGGCACGATGGACAGAAGAATTTATAAAGATATCTCGATTTTCCCTTCGTTCCAAAGACATGATTCCTTTTGTTATAGTCAAAATAGCGGTATTGTAAAACAGCGAACTAAAACTCTGTAGTGAAACTGCCTGAAGACTATAAAATTCATGGAGATAACTCGATATATGCGATCTGGGGACTGAACGGTGGCCTCACGTCTTTTAGGCTGACACAAGACCTACTAGACCTACTAGATTTCGGATTAACCATAAAAACATTGTATCACAACTAAACAAAATTCAGTCACACTCAAACCAGTTTCAAATTTTGATATTACACTGAAGTGTACCAACCTCCAGAAACACACAGAGTATCACGAAGCATTGCATTCCTAACGTCCCCTATGTGCAATAACAGACGATAGGTTCATCTTTTTCCCTATCTTTTCAGCACGCACAAAATTTGTAATGTGGAAAAACTATTCAACTCGCATCTGCGAATTCTGGAAAAAGAGAATAAGATCTTATCATCATAGGCAGCTTTTTCATACCATTTAGGCTGAACCAATTTCCCTCATTGCCATTCATGAATGCAAGTATGTATATGTCTCACTATCTCATTGATGATCGGACTGCTGTAAGAAAAGCACCTAAAACTTTTGAGTCTGTTTGGCAGTGTGTAAAGATGCATACATTTCTTCCACATATCCTGTTATATTTTAGCCAGCTGACAATGACAAGAATTTTGGACATTTTGAACAGAATTATTCACCTGAAGTTAATCCTTTTACTCACTCGCTTTATCTCCAACTGACACCATCATGATAAGATCCGTTTGTAAAGTTTTCATACTGAACGTTATCCGTTCGAATGGAAAAGTTTATTATCGAAGTAGAGAAAAGTCAAGAAATAATCTATATTACAGGGTTATGAATTGCTGCGTCTTAAGTTAGTTAGTAGCTAGATCAAATATCTGTAACACTAAACTATTTTCGTGTCTTAGCTGAATTTAAGTCGTTAAACTAACAGATAGATAGCCTGAGATTATCACTAGGCAATTGATTGATGTTGCCTGAAAATAGTCAAGGAAGAAATTTTGAGTCAGGAAATTTATTTAAATTTTCTGAAGCAAAGAAAATTATTTCATTATTTTGTGAATGACTTTAATATTTTGCTCTACTTTATATTAAGATTATTATTATACGATACACAATTATGTGTTCAAACCAAGCAAGTTGACAAGCTGAATAACGAAAAATGCTGCCACCATGCCTTGGTAGTTGGCTACCTGATTTGAATATAGTAACTATTATGACACGTGGTGAAAGCATATACATGACATGCATGTACTACAGTGGTAAAAACCTACCACCAAGGCCGATAAAAGCCCACTGTGTAATACTCCACAAAAATTCACAAGGCACTACCGCATTTTCAAAGAATATTTGAATTAAACCTTACGGAGAGAAATGTAAACAATATGTAAACAAAACAAAAATCCTTAAGTAAGTTTTGTGTACAATAAAGTACAAAAAGGAAAAATGTCTGTGTTAAAAGCAAAAATCATATTTTGGAAACATAATAAAAATTTATCGTCTGTAAAGATGAAATAAAAATGGTAAAAATATCTTCTACATCTATATCTATATGGATACTTAGAGTAAAGTATGTAATTAAAAGCAAAAAATATATTTTATACAAATATTTATATCGTGCGATATAGAACTCTAAGATCATTATGTTTATATTTATGAAAAGTGTATGATTTTTAAGGCTTTAGAAAATGAGATTCTTATTATCGGCTCTAATTAGTTAACAGCAGCTCCTTACATGAAATATGCCATACATAGTCATAGTATCTTATCAGAATGTAAAGTATCTAAGCACTAGCTTTTATTTTATTATTTTACAACAACTTTGTAACATTTATTCGCAAAATTTTTCAAATAATATTGAACAGAATGAATATGTATAAAATTCATAAAGAATTAAATTATATGATGTACTGTAAAATGTATTAAATTTGTTTTTATTAAATTAGGACTAATTTTACACTTTGTTTACACCACGTCGACAATGTAAATTAATATTAAACTAAAAATTGGAAAAAAACTACTCCAACTAAGGATCTGAATAAACCTATTGTCTTAAACTATCATAGCCAC
>JABZEU010000336.1:0-11179 GCA_014635995.1 Sarcophaga peregrina
AAATTTTGATGAATGATTCGAATCACTTATAAGTAATATAAATATTTTTCTTAATTTATGAATCAGAAGGAATAGCCATATGAATCAAACATATTTCGAATGTTGTGAGTTTGATGTCAACGTTGTACTCATCATCATAAATCAATGTTGTAGCGAGTATGAATGAAATCACAGTAGTTGAATTTCAAATCTGTTGATTCACTCATACTCAAAATTGCATGAGTACTTATGAGTAGCGCAAAAACGATACATTTCTGATCCCTCTGATACATACATAATTGGTCATTAAGGGAAGTAGAGGAGAAGACGAACATAGCGCTTCAAAAAGTTGGAACATGGCTTGATGAGTATAGTTTGACACTTGTTGCATATGAAACAGAGCTCAACTTGATATATGGCCAGAGGATAGTGGAGAAGACGGAAGTCACGGATGAAGACACTAATATCGTATCGAAAAGGGCGATAAAATACCTGGGAATGATTATCGGCGACAGGCTGAACTTCAGAGAGCATGTGAAATACATCAACGAAAAGGCATCTGTAATCCAGGGAGCACTGACGAAGATGATTTCGAATATTGGAGGATCAAATCCTTCTTAAAGGAGGTTGCCGTGGTCTAGTGTGCTGGCTTATTAAACGGAAAGCCTGGGTTCGAGTTCCAGGCCAGTCATCAAAACAAAATACAAAAAATATTTCCTCGGCGATTTCCTCTCAAAACAGATTTCAACAGATTTCTGACAAAAACTCTGAGAGTAAATAAAATTGCCATGAAAAGTTTCTCAAAATCTGTCGTTCGGAGTCAACTTTAAACTGTAGGTTCGCCACTCATGCATAAAATTAACACACACAACATAGGTAGTGTGAGAAACTAGGTCAACAATCCTTACTGAAGGGTTTCATGTATGTAATCCTTTTAAAAGGAGGATAATATCGAGGGTTGTAACGTCTGCAATATTATAAGTTTGCTCGACGACAAGAAGCAAACTGTCTTCGGTGTATCATCTAAGCGCGATTAGACAGATAAGTGGTTTCAGGACGGTGTCTGAGGAAGCGGTATTGATATTGGCAGTACCAATAGACATGTTAGTGGATAAGTGTCCAGGGCAGACAGCAGCTATAAAAGCCGGCGGACGAAGGACTTTCATGCATAAATGGCAGTCCCGATGGAAGAAAAGTTTAAGGGCAAGATGGACATTTCACCTTGTCCCTGATAGAACCTCTTGGATGGAGAACAAACACTGCCAACTGGTCATGGATTTTTCAGGAAGTACCTGCAAAGATTTTGAACATGATACTTCTCAGCTCCTCAAGAAGTAATACCTTGCGCCAATAAAATTTATGAGAGTTCTTGGGAGATGGAGGCGAGAAGGCCTAGATTTTCTGATCATAAAAATTCAATAAGATGTTGTCTGGGCTTGACGAAAGAAATATTCGGATGCCATGTGATTTCGTAATTATTTCTATCACATTGTAATGTAGAGTAGGTTTCTGTGGCTGGATGGTTACTCAAGTATTGATCTTGATTGAGCGATGATTACAAGTACTGTCACAAAGAAATTGACTTATTTACTTACCTCTCTTCAATTTTCTTTGTATTTTTAAATAGAAGGGAATAATTTTTTTAATTTTTTTCCATATTTTCTTTTTATTGTTTATACTTAATATTTGGTTTTTCTGTTTTCTTTTTTTGTTTTGTTTTTTGTTAACTTAAATATATATTTTCCATTAAATATCTTCTATTGTTATAATTATTAACTTTTTTGTATCTGGTTTTTATTTATATTTTCTTGTTTATATTTTCTTGTTCTTTTATTATTATTATTATAAATATACAATTTAATTATTATATTATAATTATAATACTTTTTTTTTATTTATTAATTGTTTATAACTAAAATCAACGTTTTTATACTGATGCAACTGAAACTGAAAACAATTTTGTTAATGAACGTCACGTTATTTAACAGAATTTTTTTTTTAAGAATTAATTTTTAAATTAAAAAAAAAAAAAGAATTGAAATTAAATATTTTTTTTCATACAAAAACTTTATGCGTATATTTGTGGTTTGCCAATAAAACTATTGTGCTTATGGTTCTCAGTATAAACTTTTAAATTTTCTTGTACTCTACAGCCCGAATGCTAATAAAAAGAAGTAATTCTTCAAAGAAAATGGATCGTTATGTTAACTGCATGAACAAATTGAAGCCGCCGTAGTCTAGTAGGTAGTGTATTGGATTATTAGCCCGGGTTCGTATTCCAAGTCAGGCATCCAAACGAAATACAAATTCCATTCAGCAGATTTCTGGCAAAAACTCTGAGAGAACATGCCATGAAAAATTTTCTCAAAAATCTGTCGACTTAAAACTGTACGTCCCCCACTCATATATAAAATTAACGCACACAACATCAGTGGTGTATAAAGCTTGGCCGTAATCCTGACTGAAGGTTTGTAATGACCAATTATGTATGTTGGTGGTGTGTGTAACTAGGTTGTATTCCTGACTAAATTATTGAAATGACCAATTAAGTAAGTAAGACCAAATAATAGGTGATTTTTTAAGAGGTATAGGAAAATTTTTCAAAAAAAAACATATAAAATTCAGAAAAATTCATGAAATGTTAATTTGAATCGATAGTACGGTCCATATAATTTAATGTTTGAAGATTATTTCATGCAAATGGACTTAAATGGTCCATCCGCTTAGTCTAATTATGGCAGACGCTTTCCAACATTTCGGCCGGTATCTTACGAATAAATGCTTCAATGTTGTCTTGCAATGCGTCAATTGAAGCGGGCTTTTCTGTATAGACAGAAGCCCTACAAAAAGTTGAGCCGCGTTCAATCGCACGATCTAGGCGGCCAATTGATCGGTTCTGAACATGAAATAAAATGTTCACCGAATTCGCCTCTCAATAGGTCCATTGTTACGCGTGCTGTGTGGCATGTGGCACCGTCTTGTTACAACTACATGTCATGCAAGTCTTTTGAAAGGCTTCACACCTAAATCCTTTCGCAAAATGTATCACGTTGTTGAGTAACAGAGGCCCAATTGCTGTGAACGGCGGCGAATCGATGATTGATGGTTATCAGTAACACTGATCGATAAAGCAGCAATATTTTTTTCAGTTCGCACTCTACGTAAGCGTGTTTGTGGTTTAATCTCCAAGAATATGAATTTGGACCACTGTTACGTGTGCTGCGTGGCATGTGGCACCGTTTTGTTAAAACCACATATCATGCAAGTCAAGCTCTTGCATTTGGGGGCAAAAAAAAGTTGGATATCATCTCATGGTAGTACTCACCATTCACAGTTACGTTACAATTCGCAGCATCTTTGAAAAATTACGGTCCGGTACGGTGATCTTCACTCTAAAATCGACAATTCTGCTAATTTACGTATCCATTAAGCCAAAAATGAGCTTCGTCGCTGAACACAATTTTTCGATAAAGAAGTGGATCTCTGGGCAACTTTCCAAGAGTCCATTCACCAAAAATTCTGCGTTGCGGTAGGTCCTGCGGCTTCATTTCTTGCACCAACTGTATTTTGAAAGGCTTCACACAAATCCTTCCGCAAAATTTTCCACGTAGTTGAATAACAGAGGCCCAATTGCTGCGAACGGCAACGAATCGATAATTGATAGTCATCATTAACACTGACTGATACAGCTGCGATATTTTCTTGAGTTCGAACTCTGCGTAAGCTTGTTAGTGGTTTAATGTCCAACAATGTAAATTTGGTTAGAAATTTAGTCACAATAGCCCGACTAGCCGCTTCAGTGGGTCGATTAAATTTACCATAAAATGGAAGCAGCGCGCAATGAACTTTCTTAACAGAGCATGCCTTTTTTGATAATAAAATTCAATGATTTGCAAGCGTTGTTCGTTTGTAAGACGATTCATGGTTAAATTATAGACCAAACTGAAGATGTTTGACAGTGAAACAAAACACGAAACGTGCGTGAGCTGTTTAAACCAGTGTTGCCAAAAAGATAATAGCTAAAAAATCACCCGTTATTTAAACTTCAAAATTAAATTAATTTAAAAAAGAGAGTCCACTAAACGGTGACTGCATTTATCTATACTGCTGAAAGGTTATTAATACCCCGTCAATCCCAAAAAACGGTGAGATAAATAGCGGTGGCCCTAATAGTAATATGTTGTGCACTTTTTAAGGTTAAAAAAAATTAATCATGACTTTATAGTGTAAGCCTAGACTCAATTTCATCTCCAACTCATTTCATTGTTCTTAATGATCGTCTCTTTTCAACTTCTTTCTGATCTTCTGCTGCTGATCTTTGCCTGTCTGTATTTGTGCATGCATTGATTGTGGACCAAGTTCTTTGGAGATTGAGGTAAATAAGTTTAATAAGCATGACACAATGGTTTTCTTGCAATAACTGCTGTGATTGACAAGAGGATAAGCTTACAAAATTAATGGGCTTAGAAAGTATTGAAGGTATTAAAGAAGAAGTTTGTTTTAGTCATAAAATATACGAAATAATTTTAAGAATCTTTAAAATAAAATGAACTCACAAAGTGTGCTGATGAATTAGTAGGTACTATCAAGTATGATAAACTAAAGATTACTCCTTGCGCATGATTTCCCATTAGATGACGTAGTTGGGCCTATTTTAAAGGTTTCCAAGTCTTTTTCATATGTGAAAATTAACATTTTTTCTGAAAAACGTATGCACTACGTGAAAGTAGTTGGCAGCCCTGCAATATAACTTACATTATCATTAGCCAATGGGAACACAATTTGCGTGACGTCATTGATTCAACATGCGCAGAATGTTTTAATTTTGTGTCCGTGAAGGCGTAATCTTTTGTTTATCATTCTTGGGTACTATGAGGGCAGTGGATATTATTCCCACCTAGACCTAATTGTTAAATATAAACAGTTTGGTATTGAACTGTAATACATGAATAAATAAATTAATAAAATTAATTGACAAATGTAAGGTAACGACTAGTCGATCTTGGCCGACTAAAATATTTTAAATCCTTTTTTTTTAATTTTCTTTTGTTTTTTGTTTTATGTTTCATATTAAAATCTACAATATTTTGTTTAATTCAGCTAAGCTTTCCATATTTTTTTTTAATTTTTTTTTGTGTTTTTTTGTTTTTGTTTAAACTATCGTAAATATTTTCATTAACTTTCTATGCATTTTGTTTATAAATTTATATTTTTTTTTAATGATTTTTTATTATTTAATATAATTAACAAGCCTTTATTAAGTATTTTCTTTTTATATATGTTTACAATATACTATTTATATATAAGTGTGTGTATGTATGTTTTGTATATATAAATGTGTATTATTTTATTTTATTTTTTTTCTTTAATTTATTTTAATTGTTATCAATTAAACAATAAATTTCTTAATTTATTTTTATTTCTTTTTTGGTTTTCATTATGTTTTTTTTTTTTAAATATATTTTCATATATGCTCATCGTATAAATATAAATTTAATATGATTTCGTTTCTGTTTTTTTTATTTTTATTTTTTAAAAATTTTTTTTATTTATTCTTCAGTTTTTTTCGATTTTTTTTGTTTAAATGATATGTTAATTTTTTATATATATTTATATGCTTATGTATGTGTTTTTTTTTATTTATTTATAAATATGAAACAGATTTTGTTTATTTGGTTTTCATTTATCAATTAAATATTTAATTAAACTAATTACTTTAACGGCTTTTTCATTTTCATTATTCTGTATTATTATTCTGTATGCAAATTGTATGGTTATGTGTTGTTTGTTTTATTTAAATCTTAAGTTTTATAAAGTTTTTAACAGTCTTTTTATATACAGAAAATAAATACTATTTTTTTTTTTAGTTTAGTACATACATACATATTTACAGCATATTTTTCTTTTATAATTTTCATTATTTAAGAAAATTAAATTAAAAAATATTTTTATTATTAAAATCTAGGTGACCTCGAAATAATTTGTATTTAAAATTTTTAAGGGCCATTATTACAACTTCCCGTTAAAGTTGGCGTTAGTTAAAGGTACCTTTAGTTAAAGTGAACGGCAAAGTTACCGTTTGGATAAGCTTGGCATTAAATACGAAATTAATACAGAAATTAAGGCAGCAGAATTCGGACATAGCAATCGATATTATTAACAAAATAGCATCAAAACTTCTTTTCTTCCGGCAAACTATTTATTAGATCTTTAGGTGATCGCACATATGGAAAGACAACCATTGGGGATACTATTTAACCATTTGTTGAAAAAACCAGGAGCACTTTATTATTTTCTTTTCAATACCCATTTGGATACTGTCAACGTTTCTAAACCCTTTTGGGTCTTGAAGTTTTCTGGTTTTGAGCATAAATTAAAGCTGGGGTGAATCTCTGTTAAATATTCGCGATGGATCATTCAAAATGTCAAAAGCATTTTGCTCTGTTAGGAAGCGGAAACAGTTTGGGTCTTTGATCATCTACTATTATCGATTGAAAATGCAGTTAGGACTTTGGCACCATCTCCTAAGACATTCCTCTTCTGATTCAATCAAGACTGTTTGTGGATCGATTTGTCTGCCATTAACCGATGGATGGATTCTGTTCCGTATGGTGGAAACGCGGGACTCCATATTTTTTGCTTGCAACCCAATATTGTAGATATTGTGCTATTTTCTTACTTCTATTAAAGCACATTTTATGAATTCTTGGGAGTATTAGGTGTATGAGCATTTTCCCGTAGGTGGACATATTAATGAATTTATATTGCCTGAGATTCAAAGAACTGCCTGTTATCCCTACTGAACCACGAATTTTTGTCCTGTTATAGGACTTCTAGTTATATAAATGGAAGAATGCCGACTTAGATTCTCGGCAACTCTCAGTGTATTCATTATAAACTATGCCGACATTGTGTAAATCAAGTTTTTATTCAATTTCCAGTAGTCGGCATCTCCCTGCCGATAATTGGAAATCATACAATTTTTTGTTCTTAATTCCGGCAGCAATATAAATTATAAAAAAATATTAATTTCTTCAATTTTTTCACTCTTAATTTAATATTTGATCTATTTTCGTACATTAAAAGCACTTACATTTTCAAAAACGCTTTATTTAATATAAAGGAGACACCTAAACTAAAAATTTGGTTAAAAAACTGGCACTACTACACTTTTGAAAAACCATCACTGCATGAGGACAAATTTACCTCAAATTTACTAATTTCATAAGAGCCCAAAACTATTTTTCTACCAAAATCAGTTTTAAACTTATTTATTTGCATTTTTTTTTTACAAAAACTGGCCGACTACTGTTACATGCCGACATTAGATACATTTACCCGATGCTCATTTTGTTTAAATTTGAAATTGCCATATCGAAAATAGTAAATGATATAACAAGTTCTAACATAAAGTGACCTTTAAATGTTAAAGGTAGGATGATCTTCCCTTTAGCTTAACGCTCACTTCTATCTTATTGGGTACTCTTAATAATGAAAACCAATTTATCTCTCCATTAAAATCCTGCCTTTAGTTAACAGCAATTTGTAGTAATGGCCCTTAATCATTATTTTATTAAAATTTTAAAAAGAAACGTAAAACTCATATAAAATAAATAAAAAACTCAAAACAAAAACAATTATTTTACAAATTTAAATCGAAGTATTCATTTAGTGGTACAGGACTGCTGATCTGCCAAGTCAGTCATGTCATTAAATATCATTCATATGCTGTGCTATTTATTTAATAAATGGTTGACCATTGACGTAAGGACTATTCAACAATCGAGAAAGGCGTAAGAATATTTAAAAGCTACTGACGATTCTGCCATAGCCACATATTATGGTTTAAGAGGAGATTATGGTTTACATAATCGTCCAACTATACAAGCAATGGCAAAATTGTGAAGAAATTTGAAGAGACTGGAGTGTTTACAAATATTGTAAGGCCTGTCTGTGCATCATCGTTTCGTTCGTTCCACTGAAAATATCGGTATTGTAAGTGAAAGTTTTCCCGAAGACAACGAATGTGTGGGTTCCTCGATGTTCTTAGGCATTAGGATTGCCTTACTGCACATTATGACATATTTTGCATTTAGATCTACACCTACATCCATATAAAGTCCACCACACGCAACAACTGAAGCCAGCTGACCATTCACAACGTCGTAGTTACATGGAATGGGTGCTTGAACAACAGGCGGTGGACGGCAATTTTTCGAACAAAATTTTCTTCAAAAATGAAGCACATTTCACACTCCGTGGATATGTTAATAAACAAAATTCTTGTGTTTGGGGTTCTGAAAATCCTTTAGTAATTGAGGAGAGGCCATTATATCCAGAAAATGTCACTATTTGGTGGGCTCTTCGATCCAAAGGTGTGATTGGACTTTATTTCTTCGAAAACGACGATGGAAAGACAGTCACTGTCAATTCGAAGCGTTATGGTCATATGACAACCGACTTTTTTTTTGCCTGCTATTGAAGAATACGACTTGGAGAGTAAGTGCGTTCAACAAGATGGTGCCACATGCCACACAACTCGAGCGAATATGACATTTCCCAGCCGCGTAATTTCTCGTCGTGAACTGAATGGTACGTGTTTGTAACACGACGGTACCACGAGTGATCGGAAATAGTGTTTGTTTGTCGTGCGTTTTATTCTGGAGATGGCCTTGTGGTCTGAAGGTTCAATTGTATTCTAGAGGTTGCATTAGAGTACGAATGAACTGTATGGTATCGCGAATCACTGTAAAAGTGACTGTGGTGTTTTTAGCTTGCAAATCAGCGGTACCAGAAGTGACCGGAAAACGTGAATGTTTGGCGTGCGATTTAGTTTGGAAGTGGTATTGTAGTCTGGGGGAAGGCTTAAGCCATACGAACTGTGTGATAGTACGTAGTTGCCGCAAGACGTTATCACGATTGCCCGCAAAAATATATTGTTTGTAGTGTGTTTCAGTCTGGAAGTGGCATTGTAGTCTGTAGGTGGCATTGAATTAAGGATTAATATGAACTGTATGGTATGTGGTTGCAGAAAGACGGTATCACGAGTAACCGGAAAATGTAACTGTTTGGTGTGCGTTTTATTCTGGAAGTGACGTTATAGTCTGCAGGTTGCACTGAAGTAAGACTTAAGCCAAATGAGCTGTATGTTGCGTGCTTGCTACAAGATGATATCGCGAGTGACCAGAAAGTAAGACTTAAGCCATAGCAACGGCATAGTATCTGGTTAATACGAGTGTTACAAAATCATAAACTTTGGCCTTATTGCAGGAAAAGTTTCCAAAACATGTAGCTGCTGTTGTTCAATGTGTTACTAAAATCGTTCGATTTAACTTCGTTACGTTTTTTGTAGGTCTAAATCAAAACCCATGTGTATGCGAAGTCACAAGCTCAAGCGAAATAAGATTGTTCAAGTTATTAACTAGAAACCGTCCAAAATGTAAGAAAAAATTTTTATAAATCCAACTCAAAAGGTCCTGTTGAAACTCATTTAGAGGTGATGTAATTAAAATAAAAGTTTCATCTAAGTCATAGCTTAAGGGAAGTCCAATTTATTGTATTTACTTAAACTGTAGTGTAGTAGGAAGTGTAGTTTATTATAAGTGAGGCCACTGTTTAAACCCCAGGTCAGACATTTCCAACTAAACGAGCAATGAAAAATATTTCTTCAGCGACTTCCTCTCAGCAGATTTCTGGCAAAAGCTTTGCGGGGAATAAATAAAATTGCCACGAAAAATTTCTGATAAATCTGTCGTTCGAAATCGACTTTGGGGTTGTCGTGGTCTAGTAGGTAGTGTGCTGGCTTATTAGACGTAAAGCCAGGGTTCGAGTCCCAGGCCAGACATCAAAATAAAAAAACACAAGAAGTATTTTTCAGCGATTTCTTGTCTTTCTCTTCTTGAAAAGTTTCTCAAAAATCCGTCGGTTGGAGTCGACTTTAAACTGTCTAAGTCTTGTTGAAATAGACTCGAAACTCAAAAAATCCGCTCAAAAATTCCATATCATCAAGACGAGAAAACTGTCTTACTAGTGCCTTTCACATCTGGTCACTATAATCGACCGGCTTCCACGAATATGCCTTTCCAATGCAAGACAAATTCAGGAAATATATCCCAAAATGTTGGATTATAATAAATTCCTAATTCTTCGCCTGATTATCAATTCTTAAGTGGCTTTACATAGTAAAATTTGAAATTGTTGCTTTAGCTGCGTAACACTAGAGTTCAGTGTATTTGTTTGCCTTTGTAATATTCATATTCAATCTGTCTGTTATCAGTTGTGGAATACAATTAAGCAGGTTCGTTAATAAAACATGAACTATTAAATGTTTTGTATTTGTTTTACACAAAAGAAATTGCATCTCTTATGCTGTTATCTCTTCAGTATTGCTTATCAGTTACATATGAAAAGTAAAAGTGTTGTTATACAACGAATTCTCTTCACACTTTAAATTTATTTATTCAATGTAGAGAGACTTAATTGGAATGATTGAACTTTTTTTTTTAAAATCAGTACTCAGGGGATGGCCCCTACCCATGCAGTGCATTGTGCAGGTTTTTTTGGAAAGGTGGAAAGAGAGAGGGAAGATGCGAATGATAAGGAAACGAGTTGCTGCTGGTGACGATTGAAATTGAAGCATAATAAGTAGTGCAACCATATCTAACATGTTATTATGGCAATGTAATGTAGGGTACATTATGTTACGTGTGGAAAATTTTTCAAAGATTTTTCTGAAGAGAGGGGAAGAAGTGTGGTTGCGTAATTGAATACTTTTTTACACCACTTCGATGGACAATTTTCGATTAGATTCAAGCAAATCACAAACATTTCTTGCCATATTACCATGTGTTACCCAACGATGATTTTATACCTTATCCATGAGTCATGAAAATAAACAAAAAGTTAGGTGGGTCATCAACCACACACGGCTAGTTCTATTCTCCCTTGGTTTATGAGAGAGTCATGTTGTGTTAAAAGAAGAAGCAACCATAAGAGAAAATGTCATACAGACTGAATAGTAACGGTAGAATAACCTATCATGTTGATCAAGGATTTGTTATGTTGTAGTTTTGATGTCTTGTGGCTATGCGGACGATTTGGCCATTATGGTTTGTGTCTTCGATAGATACTTTTAAAATGTAAAAATTAGCGCATATATGAGACCAATTGTGTCTTTAAAACAAATTGCTTATCACACTGC
>JABZEU010000337.1:0-11175 GCA_014635995.1 Sarcophaga peregrina
ATCTAGAAATCTAGCGACAACACAATTTATTGTAGTAAATCAATCAGCAACATCAGTTTCTATAGGAAATCTATCGACAAAATCATTTTCTATTGGAAATCTATCGACGAAATAATTTTCTGGAGAAAATCAAACGACAATATAACTATCTATAGGAAATTTTTTGTTCATACAACAAGCGACAAAAGCATTTTCTCGAACTTTTCAGGAATTTTAGCGACAACATAATTTGCTGTAGGAAATCTATCGACAACATCATTTTCTATTGCAAATCTATCGACGAAATAATATTCTGTAGGAAATCAAATCACAATATAATTTTCTATAGGAAATTTTTTTGTTCATACAACTAGCGACAAAAGCATTTTCTCGAACTTTTCAGGAACTCTAGCGCAACATAATTTGCTGTAGGAAAGCTATCGATTACTTTATTTCCTATAGGCAATCTATCGACGAAATAATTTTCTGTAGGAAACCAAACCACAATATAATTTTCTATAGGAAATTTTTTTCTACATACATTTAGCGACAAAATCATTTTCTCGAACTTTTCTAGAAATCTAGCGACGACACAATTTATTGTGGGAAATCTATTGGCAACATCATTTTCTATAGGAAATCTGTCGACAACATCATTTTGTATTGGAAGTCTATCGACGAAATAATTTTCTGGAGAAAATCAAACGACAATATATTTTTCTATATGAAATTTTTTCTTCATACATCTCGAAATCTAGCGTCAACACAATTTGTTGTAGGAAATCTATCGGCAACATCTTTTTTGATTGGAAATCTATCGACAAAATAATTTTCTATAGTAAATCTATCGACGAAATAATTTTCTGTATTAAATCTATCGACAACAAAATCTTATATAGTAAAACTAATGGCAATATAATTTTCTGTATGAAATCTAACGACAACATAATTTTCTATAGAAAAATTTTTCTTCACACAACTAGCCACAAAATCATTTTCTCGAACTTTTGTAGAAATCTAGCGACAACATAATTTGCTGTTGGAAATCTATCAGCAACATCAGTTTCTATAGGAAATCTATCGACAACATCATTTTCTATTGGAAATCTATCGACGAAATAATTTTCTGTAGAAAATCAAACGACAATATAACTATCTATAGGAAATTTTTTCTTCATACAACTCGAAATCTAGCGTCAACACAATTTGTTGTAGGAAATCTATCGGCAACATCTTTTTTGATTGGAAATCTATCGACAAAATAATTTTCTATAGTAAATCTATCGACGAAATAATTTTCTGTATTAAATCTATCGACAACAAAATCTTATATAGTAAAACTAATGGCAATATAATTTTCTGTATGAAATCTAACGACAACATAATTTTCTATAGAAAAATTTTTCTTCACACAACTAGCCACAAAATCATTTTCTCGAACTTTTGTAGAAATCTAGCGACAACATAATTTGCTGTTGGAAATCTATCAGCAACATCAGTTTCTATAGGAAATCTATCGACAACATCATTTTCTATTGGAAATCTATCGACGAAATAATTTTCTGTAGAAAATCAAACGACAATATAACTATCTATAGGAAATTTTTTCTTCATACAACAAGCGACAAAATCATTTTCTCGAACTTTTCTAGAAATCTATCGACAACATCAATTCTACAGGAAATCTATCGAAAACATAATTTTCTATAGTAAATCTATCGACGAAATAATTTTCTGTAGGAATTCAAACGACTATATATTTTTCTATAGGAAATTTTTTGTTCATACATCTAACGAAAAAATCATTTTCTCAAACTATTCTGGAAATCAGCGACATCACAATTTGCAGTAGGAAATCTATCGGCAACATCATTTTCTACAGGAAATCTATCGAAACCATAATTTTCTATAGAAAATCTATCGACAAAATAATTTTCTGTAGGAAATCAAACGACAATATAATTTTCTAAAGGAAATATTTTCTTCATACATCTAACGAAAATATCAATTTCTCAAACTTTTCTGGAAATCTAGCGACTTCGCAATTTGCTGTAGGAAATCTATCGGCAACATCATTTTCTATAGGAAATATATCGACAACATAATTTTCAATAGTAAATCTATCGACGAAATAATTTTCAATAGTAAATCTATCGACGACGTAATTTTCTATAGTAAATCTGTCGACGAAGTAATTTTCTGTAGGAAATCAAATTACAATATATTTTTCTAAAGGAATTTTGTTCTTTATACATCTAATGAAAAAAATATTTTCTCAAACTATTCTGGAAATCTAGCGACATCACAATTTGCAGTAAGAAATCTATCGGCAACATCATTTTCTGTCGCAAATATATCGACGATGTAATTTTCTATAGTAGATCTGTCGACGAAGTAATTTTCTGTAGGAAATCAAATTACAATATATTTTTCTAAAGGAATTTTGTTCTTTATACATCTAATGAAAAAATCATTTTCTCAAACTATTCTGGAAATCTAGCGACATCACAATTTGCAGTAAGAAGTCTATCGGCAACATCATTTTCTGTCGCAAATATATCGACGATGTAATTTTCTATAGTAGATCTGTCGACGAAGTAATTTTCTGTAGGAAATCAAATTACAAAATAGTTTTCTATAGGAATTTTTTTCTTCATACACCACGCGACCAAATCATTTTCTCGAACTTTTCTAGAAATCTAGCGACAACACAATTTATTGTAGTAAATCTATCAGCAACATCATTTTCTATAGGAAATCTATCGAATACATAATTTCCTATAGTTAATCTATCGACGAAATAATTTTCTGTAGAAAATCAAACGACAATATAACTATCTATAGAAATTTTTTCTTCATACAACAAGCGACAAAATCATTTTCTCGAACTTTTCTAGAAATCTATCGACAACATCATTTTCTACAGGAAATCTATCGAAAACATAATTTTCTATAGTAAATCTATCGACGAAGTAATTTTCTGTAGGAAATCAAATACAATATATTTTTCTATAGGAATTTTTTTCTTCATACATCTAATGAAAAAATATTTTCTCAAACTATTCTGGAAATCAGCGACATCACAATTCTGTTGGAAATATATCGACGACGTAATTTTCTATAGTAAATCTCTCGACGAAGTAATTTTCTGTAGTAAATCAAATGACAATATATTTTTCTATAGAAATTTTTTTCTTCATACATCTAATGAAAAAATTATTTTCTCAAACTATTCTGGAAATCTAGTGACAACTTAATTTATTGTAGTAAGTATATCGGCAACATCATTTTCTATAGGAAATCTATCGACGAAATAATTTTCTGTAGGAAACCAAACCACAATATAATTTTCTATAGGATTTTTTTCTAATACATTTAGCGACAAAATCATTTTCTCGAACTTTCTTAGAAATCTATCGACAACATCATTTTCTACAGGAAATCTATCGAAAACATAATTTTATATAGTAAATCTATCGACGAAGTAATTTTCTGTAGGAATTCAAACGACTATATATTTTTCTATAGGAAATTTTTTCTTCATACATCTAACGAAAAAATCATTTTCTCAAACTATTCTGGAAATCTGCGACATCACAATTCTGTCGGAAATATATCGACGACGTAATTTTCTATAGTAAATCTGCCGACGAAGTAATTTTCTGTAGTAAATCAAATGACAATATATTTTTCTATAGAAATTTTTTTCTTCATACATCTAATGAAAAAATTATTTTCTCAAACTATTCTGGAAATCTAGCGACAACTCAATTTATTGTAGTAAATCTATCGGCAACATCATTTTCTATAGGAAATCTATCAACGAAATTATTTTCTGTAGGAAACCAAACCACAATATAATTTTCTATAGGAAATTTTTTTCTAAATACATTTAGCGACAAAATCATTTTCTCGAACTTTTTTTAGAAATCTATCGACAACATCATTTTCTACAGGAAATCTATCGAAAACATAATTTTATATAGTAAATCTATCGATGAAGTAATTTTTTGTAGGAATTTATTTTTCTATAGGAATTTTTTTCTTCATACATCTAATGATAAAATCATTTTCTCAAACTATTCTGGAAATCTAGCGACTTCACAATTTGCAGTAGGAAATCTATCGGCAACATCATTTTCTGTCGGAAATATATCGACGATGTAATTTTCTATAGTAAATCTGTCGACGAAGTAATTTTCTGTAGGAAATCAAATTACAAAAATATTTTTCTATAGGAATTTTTTTCTTCATACACCACGCGACCAAATCATTTTCTCGAACTTTTCTAGAAATCTAGCGACAACACAATTTATTGTAGTAAATCAATCAGCAACATCAGTTTCTATAGGAAATCTATCGACAAAATCATTTTCTATTGAAATCTATCGACGAAATAATTTTCTGGAAAATCAAACGACAATATAACTATCTATAGGAAATTTTTTGTTCATACAACAGCGACAAAAGCATTTTCTCGAACTTTTCAGGAATTTAGCGACAACATAATTTGCTGTAGGAAATCTATCGACAACATCATTTTCTATAGGAATCTATCGACGAAATAATATTCTGTAGAAAATCAAATGACAATATAATTTTCTATAGGAAATTTTTTCTTCATACAACTAGCGACAAAATCATTTTCTCGAACTTTTCAGGAAATCTAGCGAACATAATTTGCTGTAGGAAATCTATCGACAACATAATTTTCTATAGTAAATCTATCGACGAAATAATTTTCTGTAGGAAATCAAACCACAATATAATTTTCTATAGGAAATTTTTTTCTACATACATTTGCGAAAAATCATTTTCTCGAACTTTTCTGAAATCTAGCGACGACACAATTTATTGTAGGAAATCTATTGGCAACTCATTTTCTATAGGAATCTGTCGACAACATCATTTTATATGGAAATCTATCGACGAAATAATTTTCTGGAGAAAATCAAACGACATATATTTTTCTATAGGAAATTTTTTCTTCATACATCTCGACAATCTAGCGTCAACACATTTTGTAGGAAATCTATCGCACATCTTTTTTGATTGGAATCTATCGACAAAATAATTTTCTATAGGAATCTATCGACGAAATAATTTTCTGTATTAAATCTATCGACAACAAAATCTATATAGTAAAACTAATGGAATATATTTTCTGTAGGAAATCTAACGACAACATAATTTTCTATAGAAAAATTTTTCTTCATACAACTAGCCACAAAATCATTTTCTCTCGAACTTTTGTAGAAATCTAGCGACAATAATTTGCTGTTGGAAATCTATCAGCAACATCAGTTTCTATCGACACATCATTTTCTATTGGAAATCTATCGACGAAATAATTTTCTGTAGAAAATCAAACGACAATATAACTATCTATAGGAAATTTTTTCTTCATACAACAAGCGACAAAATCATTTTCTCGAACTTTTCTAGAAATCTAGCGACAACATCAATTCTACAGGAAATCTATCGAAAATAATTTTCTATAGTAAATCTATCGACGACAAATAATTTTCTAATTTTCTGTAGGAATTCAACGACAATATATTTTTCTATAGGAATTTTTTTCTTCATTTACACTAAACGAAAAAACATCATTTTCTCAAACTATTCTGGAAATCAGCGACAATCACATTTGCATAGGAATCTATCGGCAACATCATTTTCTTAGCAAATATATCGAAAACATAATTTTTAATAGTAAATCTATCGACGAAATAATTTTCAATAGTAAATCTATCGACGAAATAATTTTCTGTAGGAATTCAAACGACAATATATTTTTCTCTAGGAAATTTTTTCTTCATACATCTAACGAAAAAATCATTTTCTCAAACTATTCTGGAAATCTAGCGACATCACAATTTGCAGTAGGAAATCTATCGGCAACATCATTTTCTATAGGAAATATATCGACAACATAATTTTCAATAGTAAATCTATCGACGAAATAATTTTCAATAGTAAATCTATCGACGAAATAATTTTCTGTAGGAATTCAAACGACAATATATTTTTCTCTAGGAAATTTTTTCTTCATACATCTAACGAAAAAATCATTTTCTCAAACTATTCTGGAAATCTAGCGACATCACAATTTGCAGTAGGAAATCTATCGGCAACATCATTTTCTGTCGGAAATATATCGACGACGTAATTTTCTATATTAGATCTGTCGACGAAGTAATTTTCTGTAGGAAATCAAATTACAATATATTTTTCTATAGGAATTTTTTTCTTCATACAACCACGGACCAATCATTTTCTCGAACTTTTCTAGAAATCTAGCGACCACACAATTTATGTAGTAAATCTATCAGCAACATCATTTTCTATAGGAAATCTATCGAAAACATAATTTCCTATAGTTAATCTATCGACGAAATAATTTTCAGTAGGAAATCAAACGACAATATATTTTTCTATAGGAAATTTTTTCTTCATACATCTAACGAAAAAATCATTTTCTCAAACTATTCTGGAAATCTAGCGACATCACAATTTGCAGTAGGAAATCTATCGACAACATCATTTTCTATAGAAAAACTATCGACGAAATAATTTTCTGTAGGAAATCAAACGACAATATATTTTTCTATAGGAATTTTTTTCTTCATACATCTAGCGACAAAATCATTTTCTCGAACTTTTCTAGAAATCTAGCAAAAACTAATTTGCTGTAGGAAATCTATCAGCAACATCATTTTCTATAGGAAATCTATCGACGAAATTATTTTGTTGGAAATCTATCGACGAAATAATTTTCTGTAGAAATCAACGACATATACTTTTTCATAGGAAATTTTTTGTCATACAACTAGCGACAAAATCATTTTCTCGAACTTTTCAGGAATTTTAGCGACAACATATTTTGCTGTAGGAAATCTATCGACAACATCATTTTCTATTGCAAATCTATCGACGAAATATATTCTGGAGAAATCAAATGACAATATATTTTTCTATAGGAAATTTTTTGTTCATACAACTAGCGACAAAATCATTTTCTCGAACTTTTCAGGAACTCTAGCGCAAACATAATTTGCTGTAGAAATCTATCGACACTTTATTTCTATAGGAAATCTATCGACGAAATAATTTTCTGTAGGAAATCAAACCACAATATATTTTTCTATAGGAATTTTTTTCTACATACATCTAACGAAAAAATCATTTTCTCAAACTATTCTGGAATCTAGCGACATCACAATTCTGTCGGAAATATATCGACGACGTAATTTTCTATAGTAAATCTATCGACGAAGTAATTTTCTGTAGGAAATCAAATGACAATATATTTTTCTATAGAAATTTTTTCTTCATACATCTAATGAAAAAATTATTTTCTCAAACTATTCTGGAATCTAGCGACTTCACAATTTGCAGTAGGAAATCTATCAGCAACATCATTTTCTATAGGAAATCTATCGAAAACATAATTTTCTATAGTTAATCTATCGACGAAATAATTTTCTGTAGAAAATCAAACGACAATATAACTATCTATAGGAAATTTTTTCTTCATACAACAAGCGACAAAATCATTTTCTCGAACTTTTCTAGAAATCTATCGACAACATCATTCTACAGGAAATCTATCGAAAACATAATTTTCTATAGTAAATCTATCGACGAAATAATTTTCTGTAGGAATTCAAACGACTATATATTTTTCTATAGGAAATTTTTTCTTCATACATCTAACGAAAAAATCATTTTCTCAAACTATTCTGGAAATCAGCGACATCACAATTCTGTCGGAAATATATCGACGACGTAATTTTCTATAGTAAATCTGTCGACGAAGTAATTTTCTGTAGTAAATCAAATGACAATATATTTTTCTATAGAAATTTTTTTCTTCATACATCTAATGAAAAAATTATTTTCTCAAACTATTCTGGAAATCTAGTGACAACTTAATTTATTGTAGTAAGTATATCGGCAACATCATTTTCTATAGGAAATCTATCGACGAAATAATTTTCTGTAGGAAACCAAACCACAATATAATTTTCTATAGGAAATTTTTTTCTAAATACATTTAGCGACAAAATCATTTTCTCGAACTTTCTTAGAAATCTATCGACAACATCATTTTCTACAGGAAATCTATCGAAAACATAATTTTATATAGTAAATCTATCGACGAAGTAATTTTTTGTAGGAATTTATTTTTCTATAGGAATTTTTTTCTTCATACATCTAATGATAAAATCATTTTCTCAAACTATTCTGGAAATCTAGCGACTTCACAATTTGCAGTCTGCAACATCATTTTCTGTCGAAATATATCGACGATGTAATTTTCTATAGTAAATCTGTCGACGAAGTAATTTTCTGTAGGAAATCAAATTACAATATATTTTTCTATAGGAATTTTTTCTTCATACAACAAGCGACAAAATCATTTTCTCGAACTTTTCTAGAAATCTAGCGACACACAATTTATTGTAGTAAATCTATCAGCAACATCATTTTCTATAGGAAATCTATCGACACATAATTTTCTATAGTTAATCTATCGACGAAATAATTTTCTGTAGAAAATCAAACGACAATATATTTTTCTATAGGAAATTTTTTCTTCATACATCTAACGAAAAAATCATTTTCTCAAACTATTCTGGAAATCTAGCGACATCACAATTTGCAGTAGAAATCTATCGACAACATCATTTTCTATAGAAAACTATCGACGAAATAATTTTCTGTAGGAAATCAAACGACATATATTTTTCTATAGGAATTTTTTTCTTCATACATCTAGCGACAAAATCATTTTCTCGAACTTTTCTAGAAATCTAGCAAAAACTAATTTGCTGTAGGAAATCTATCAGCAACATCATTTTCTATAGGAAATCTATCGACGAAATTATTTTGTTGGAAATCTATCGACGAAATAATTTTCTGTAGAAATCAACGACATATACTTTTTCATAGGAAATTTTTTGTCATACAACTAGCGACAAAATCATTTTCTCGAACTTTTCAGGAATTTTAGCGACAACATAATTTGCTGTAGGAAATCTATCGACAACATCATTTTCTATTGCAAATCTATCGACGAAATAATTTTCTGTAGAAATTTATTTTTCTATAGGAATTTTTTCTTCATACATCTAATGATAAAATCATTTTCTCAAACTATTCTGGAAATCTAGCGACTTCACAATTTGCAGTAGGCAACATCATTTTCTGTCGGAAATATATCGACGATGTAATTTTCTATAGTAAATCTCTCGACGAAGTAATTTTCTGTAGGAAATCAAATTACAAAATATTTTTCTATAGGAAATTTTTTCTTCATACAACAAGCGACAAAAGCATTTTCTCGAACTTTTCAGGAATTTTAGCGACAACATAATTTGCTGTAGGAAATCTATCGACAACATCATTTTCTATTGCAAATCTATCGACGAAATAATATTCTGGAGAAAATCAAATGACAATATAATTTTCTATAGGAAATTTTTTTGTTCATACAACTAGCGACAAAAGCATTTTCTCGAACTTTTCCGGAACTCTAGCGCAACATAATTTGCTGTAGGAAAGCTATCGATTACTTTATTTCCTATAGGTAATCTATCTACGAAATAATTTTCTGTAGGAAACCAAACCACAATATAATTTTCTTTAGGAAATTTTTTTCTACATACATTTAGCGACAAAATCATTTTCTCGAACTTTTCTAGAAATCTAGCGACGACACAATTTATTGTGGGAAATCTATTGGCAACATCATTTTCTATAGGAAATCTGTCGACAACATCATTTTGTATTGGAAGTCTATCGACGAAATAATTTCTGGAGAAAATCAAACGACAATATATTTTTCTATACGAAATTTTTTCTTCATACATCTCGAAATCTAGCGTCAACACAATTTGTTGTAGGAAATCTATCGGCAACATCTTTTTTGATTGGAAATCTATCGACAAAATAATTTTCTATAGTAAATCTATCGACGAAATAATTTTCTGTATTAAATCTATTGACAACAAAATCTTATATAGTAAAACTAATGGCAATATAATTTTCTGTATGAAATCTAACGACAACATAATTTTCTATAGAAAAATTTTTCTTCATACAACTAGCCACAAAATCATTTTCTCGAACTTTTGTAGAAATCTAGCGACAACATAATTTGCTGTTGGAAATCTATCAGCAACATCAGTTTCTATAGGAAATCTATCGACAACATCATTTTCTATTGGAAATCTATCGACGAAATAATTTTCTGTAGAAAATCAAACGACAATATAACTATCTATAGGAAATTTTTTCTTCATACAACAAGCGACAAAATCATTTTCTCGAACTTTTCTAGAAATCTATCGACAACATCAATTCTACAGGAAATCTATCGAAAACATAATTTTCTATAGTAAATCTATCGACGAAATAATTTTCTGTAGGAATTCAAACGACTATATATTTTTCTATAGGAAATTTTTTGTTCATACATCTAACGAAAAAATCATTTTCTCCAACTATTCTGGAAATCAGCGACATCACAATTTGCATAGGAAATCTATCAGCAACATCAGTTTCTATAGGAAATCTATCGAAAACATTATTTTCTGTTGGAAATCTATCGACGAAATAATTTTCTGGAGAAAATCAAAAGACAATATACTTTTGCATAGGAATTTTTTGTTCATACAACAAGCGACAAAAGCATTTTCTCGAACTTTTCAGGAATTTTAGCGACAACATAATTTGCTGTAGGAAATCTATCGACAACATCATTTTCTATAGGAAAACTATCGACAAAATAATTTTCTGTAGGAAATCAAACGACAATATAACTTTCTATAGGAAATTTTTTCTTCATACATCTAACGAAAAAATCATTTTCTCCAACTATTCTGGAAATCAGCGACATCACAATTTGCAGTAGGAATCTATCGAAAACATCATTTTCTATAGTAAATCTATCGACGAAATAATTTTCTGTAGGAAATCAAACGACAATATATTTTTCTATAGGAATTTTTTCTTCATACATCTAGCGACAAAATCATTTTCTCGAACTTTTGTACAAATCTAGCGACAACATCATTTTCTGTCGGAAATATATCGACAACATCATTTTCTATAGGAAATCTATCGACGAATAATTTTCTGTAGGAAACCAAACCACAATATAATTTTCTATAGGAAATTTTTTCTAAATAC
>JABZEU010000338.1:0-11166 GCA_014635995.1 Sarcophaga peregrina
AGGGCCTAAAGAAACACGACGCAAACCGAAACGATGCAACACGAAACACGATTTTCCATATATTTGTATTGATTTTCATTTAATTGGTTCCGAGATTCATAATTTTCGCTGAAAAAATATATTTTTTAATAAAAAATATTTAATTTACTAACGACCTACAATTTGCAACCATCAGACAACATAAATACTTTCGACTTAAACGGGAAATCCCCATTTAAATTTAAGTTTTGTACAAACATTTTCATATTAACGACGCAAATCGAAGCACTACGACGCAACTTCGAAACATGCGACGCTAACTGAAACAGAAACGGCGCAACTTCGAAATCGCAGAAATTTTAAAAAGACGCAACTTCGAAGCAGACGCAAAACGAGCCGACGCAAACCGGGGTATTAGTGTATTCAATTTTCTTATCAAAATTTCTGCAATGTGGGGAAGTATATTTCGAACAAGCTGTCACATGAAACAAGTAACGAACGGACGAATTATTCTTTCTGGCGCTTAGTCGCATTGCTGAATTGTTTCGTGAAATTTTTAAAACAGAAAAATTCATATTAAAAATGTTATTTTAAAATTTGAAAAGTTGAATTTGGTTTGAAAGCTTTAAATGCTCATATACTTATATATCAGACTTATGATTAAAATTTATTTTTCAAAACAACTCCAAATTATTTTATATTCCATATTTTTGCTTGCCTCCATTGAGTAAACAATTTTCATTTCTGTCAATCACTGGATCAACAAAAGGGAGAAAAAGAAATCGAAACAAAAGTCAAACGATTTAAAAGATATTTTAATGGATGAACATTACATATGCGAGTGTTTCAGCAACTTGCAGCGAAATAAAAAACAAAACTTAATACCAGTCCACATTATCCGGTACAGCCAAAACAGACTAATTTTTTTAATTTTCCGCACATTTAAGTGTCCTTTAACTTCCCCTTATTTGTCTCTTTTAAAGTGATTATGTGTAGTATGTGTTTAATAGAAATCTGTGATTATATTTTACCTTCCTTGCTAACTTTCTGTTCTCCACTAGCATTTTCTCTGCATGAGTTTGTATAACGTTTTAATGTAAGTTAATGCAATTCATTGGCTTGGAAACCCAACACAAATGGAAGACCAATAGATACAGTCTCTTAATGAATAAAGTAAAGGCCTGTTATCCATATTAGTTATGTTAACAATATTACGCTTTTAAAGAAATTATATTTGATTTAAGACAGCATATGAAGAAGAATTTGATGCTAATGAATGTCAACAATCAGACAATCACAAAATATCTAGTATTTCTTGTGGAAATCTAACCCAAGGCCTCGGCACTTGAAATTTAGCACACTAAGGAGAGCGCACAAAAAAAATGGGCCTACTTTTAAGCTAATAACTTTTATCGTAATTGAAAAAAAAAATGAATATCGTTACATTGTTTTTGTTAGTCATCTGTTTCAAAATCCATGTGATAAATGCCATTGCAATAGCAAAACCAGTTTTTTGAAAATGGGCACCGAACAAGAATGTCATAAAAAAATAATTGAAATTTTCAATGAAAAACCAGGTCGCTTACAAAAAACGTCCTACCAATCGTTTTCGCAGCTGTTAACCAAAATACAGTTTCTAAAGAAAGAATAAAACAATATAAGCAGTCTTTGAGTATTGAAAGAAATCGTGGAAGTGGAAGAAAAAATAAAGATTTGCCTACCATAACAAAACAAGTAAATAAATACGTATTTTTCTTAAACACCCTAACATGTCTGGAAGAAAAGTTGCACAAAAAGTTGGACCTTGGTCAGAAAAAAATTTTATACGCAAAAGAATTCAAATATTATTTACATTAATTGAAATATAAAACAAAAAAAATCCCACTTAGTTTTATTTCTATAAAGAAAAGTGTAAGTCCAGTTAGTTTTATTTCTATTAAGAAAAGTGTAAGTCCAGTTTTTTTTGTGCGCACTCCTTACTTTTGCAAAAAAAAAACTGTCGTTCGAATACCACATTCATGCGTAAAATTAACACACACAATATAAGTGGTGTGAGATACATGCATACATACATAATTGGTCATTACAACCCTTCATTTAGTATTACGGCCTAGCTTCTCACACCACTCATGTTGTATGCGTTAATTTTATACGTGAATGGCGCGACCCACATTTTAACATCGACTGCGAACGGCAGAATTTTTGATAAACTTTTTAATGGCAGGTTTTATTTACTCTCAGAATTTTTACCAAAAATTTGCTGAGAGTTGTGTGAGATGCTAGGTCGTAAGTTTGACTAAAGCGTTGTAATGACCAATTATAATAAGCTTTCAGTCCTCATACCATACTATGTTAGCAGGGCCCCTTGATCTGCGACAACTGTGCTGATTGTAGTCCATAGTTCCATTGCACTATAATTCTGGGGTTTGCTTAACATGTGGTCAATATACTGCGAGCTAGACCAGAACATATATCCAATGTATCAAAACTGCACTTTGCATTTGACCACAGAAAGGTTATATGCATATGAACCAAAATATTTCGTTGAACCGAGCTATGAAAAGTTACTTAAAATATTCGTTTAATCAGGAGAATATTTCTTGTTGAATGGAATGCTTAATTTCTTTCCTTTATTTTAAATTTATTAACGAAGCATTTGAGTGCTCCTAACTCCCTACAAATAATCTACAAACTTACAAAGCCATTCCGCATGAACACACACAGAGAATATTTAACATGCATTAGAGTTAATAACATCGCCATTTCACAATGTTCTTAATGTAGCTTCGTTCTTCGACGTTAATTGAAAATGTTTATTCAGTTTGCTTTCGAAGAAATTGAAATTGAAATTTCCCATTTATAATCAAAATTTTAAGGTCAAGCAAACAATATCCATCAAACCATGAATGGATTTGTTGAGATGACAAAATTCGCTAGAATTTGTTAAGACAATCAAAGGGCAATACTTACACATGTTGTGCTGTCATTAATTTATTTGACGTACGAATCATATTTGCGTATACACATGTACATGTGTATTACACCTACATACAAGTGCAATTGTGTATGTAAACAGATAATAACAATTATGCGGATGTAAAGCAAACACATACGCGAGGTTAGTAGAGAGTAGACGTTTCACTAAGGCTTGCATTTAGTCCACTCTGTTCAAGTCGGAGATCAAATATTCCCTAGAGTCCAAAATAAATCTTAATACTGCAGCAAACTTTATCTAAAGAACACGATTCATCGGCTCCTAACAATTTTTTTCTTCTCCTCAGAGCTACAGGTCCTGCAGAATTTATTCGACAGAATGCCAAGTGTAGAATTATTAAAATCCTTTCTTTTTGTTTTGTTTAGTCGAGTGCACTATTAATGTGCACAGTTCGACTGGACTTTATTAATTAATTCCTGGAGGGAAAATGTCCCTTCTTTTATACTAAAATTTTGACTGATTTGACAATTCCAAATCAGCCCCTTACTTCTAATACAATATTTGTTTGGCTTAATACTAGAACATATGTTTGTGTGTACAATTAATACTTAACTATATATATTAAAGGGTTTTGTGTGTTTATCGTGGGACAAGTGGATGTCATACGACACGCGTCCGCTGTCCATAATAATTCCCACGGTAAAGTGTGAAAAGAGCCACACACAATCACTAGCTATGCAATACAACAACAACATACATAGTGCATACTATGTGCATATCAATACTGCCGGCGATCACTCAACAAGCGTCAAATGACCGTCGCGTGTGCGCGTTACTATTGTGGCGTTGTACGCTGCAGCGACGGTCAGCAACATTCAGTCAAGTGGTCGCTGCTCATATGCAATTGGATATTCTTTTGTTTATGCACATGAAATGTTGTGTTGGTATTGACAACTGTAAAATCATGCTACACAAGTTTTGCAGCGTGCTTACTAAAAGGACAATAGTGTGACGCTGTTGTGTGATGGTTGATCATGCAGTTTAAGAATAAAGTGAACTGAAAAAGGTGTCCAAGAGGGTCTAGCAGTATTGTAGGTAACCCTTAGTAGCCAACGGAATTAAGCATACCTGTAAAATGGGTGGATAATATCCAAACTAGCTGAGGCCGATTGCATATATCCTGTAACACGTTAGTATAATAGGTCGTATATTGGCTTATTAGACGTGGCGCTACTGTTCAAATCATAGGTCAGACATCTGCAACAAAGGGAAATAATATGAAAAAAAATTTTTCGACAACATCCTCTCACCAGATTTCTGTCAAAAAACTCTGCAAGTAATTGAAATTTCCATGAAAAAAGTTTTCAAAACCCCGACTGCCGCTCGGAGCGACTCCAAACTGAAGGTCGCGCCACTCATGTACAAAATTAAAGAATACAACGTAAGTGGTGTGAGAAACTAGGTTGTAACCCTAGGAGAAGGGTTCTAATGATCAATTATGTATGCATCGCAGTGACAAGGACAAATGTTGCAAATCCGGCCTAGTGGTCGGAGTTAAATAAGCCACTTTCAGGGAAAAGTCAATCGCCTCTTTCAAATCATCTGCCAGAAAATCCCAATGTAATGGTCGGGTAGTATACAAAAAAAAGCAATATAAAACTAAACAATACGGAAGGGATTATCAATTAAATAGCAACCAATGCCACGAATAAATGAGGAGTGATTTGAAATGAAGAAGAGACATATTTTGATAGATAACTTACCTAGAGAACTACTAGAGAAAAATTTGTAGGATTCAAAAGTTTAATGATTGGGTTATACGAGTAATGTAATACAGTAATGCAGTAGATGGGCTTATAGATTGATGTGTTCTTTGCTCCTTGGATTTTGTTTTCCAAAGAACGGAAATGTATGACATTTAAACAACAAAAATTCCATCAACATTACATTCCATGCTCTCCTAACATTCACCTATGAATACTCGTTGTACGTGTTTCTAATAAAAACGTATGCTCTTCTCACTTACACTCGATGCTTTCAATCTTATGAGTATATACTCGTGTATGCTGTATTTGTGTACGTATAAGCGATTATTGGAAATACCAATTTTTAACAATACCTGACCTATGTGCGTAATCTTTTTCTCTGTTAAATTGGTTTACTTAACAGAAATATTTTCTTTTCCATTTTTCTCTAATGCCGTTGTGATAGTCAACAAATTTTCGTTATTTACAGTATTAATGGAATTTACATTACAACAACAATAGCAAACAGTTTCAAATGTGTATCAATATGTCGGTTGTAATATATCAGGCTTTATATATGGGAATAGCTTCAAAGGACTTGTGTAAGTATTTGGATATAGACGATAGCAATAACAGCTTAAGTTGCATACAACACACACAGGGTGGCTGATATGTATTGCAACCAACTTCAGGTTGTTATCATTTGTAAACCACTCGTCTGACAGCTTTATTCCAGTGACTGTTTATTTTATTACTTACTTGCTTACAAAAGCATTTTGATCTATTGCATTCAGAAAAAAAGGGATGGAATTAAAGCGTGATAGTGTAATTGTGGCTGGAAAACCACAGGTGACTATCGCTAGAGCCCTCCAGCATTTAAATGTGAATGAATCTTTTGTTTTTCGTACAATTACTCGTTATTGTGATACAGGTAGTGTTGCATTGCGTCCAAAAAATCGTCGAAAAAACGGTAACAACACCAGAAATGATCCGATAAGTGAAGTTCAGATTTTATTGAAATACACGCCGCAGTGGTAGAAAAATTGCTCGTGATCTGAACATATCGCGGGAACGGATGCAACACACAATAAAAAATGAGCTTGGACTAAAGCCATTGACGTTCCAAAAAGTGCAAGAGCTCACTGATGGACAAAAGAAGTTAGACTGGGAAGAGCCAAGGAGTTACTTCGCTTGCACGAAAGTTTACTTGCTAGACTACCAGGATGCTCAATATAGTATTGGAATTTTGATTTTTTTTTTTTTTTTTTTTTGGCGTGTGAGGTAGGGTTCAAAATGCCTTCGCACTTACAGTGATCGTCATCAGCTGCGTCGAGTGGTGCTTCCACTAAAACAATCCCTTCTCCTTCTGGGGATACTCCCTTCCCGGGACGGCTATCTGCATTACTTCGGGAAGGGCCCAGAAACGACGTCCAGTTAAGGACCGTTGTCTACTCTCCCACGTCTGGGTACGCCATATTTGAAGCCAGCTTCATGCTATTGGCTCGTCTTCTCATGTATCATTCCGTTGTATTGCATCAAGGTCGAACTTCTTTCTGCGGAGTACATATTCAGCGTATCTTCTCACAACGTTCCATTTTATCTCACTTTCGAGCATTGCGTTCACAATGGTGTCGGGTGTAAATTCACCAATTTGTTCCATCAACATGTTCTTCTCGTCTTGCCATTTAATGCAATGGAAGAATGTATGTTCAACGTCGTCAATCATTTCCTCGCAATAAATACAGCTGGGATTAGTCACCTTGCCCATACGGTATAGGTATTTTCGGAAATAACCATGACCAGAGAGAAACTGGGTCAGAAAATAGTTAGTTTCCCCAAAGGTTCTCCGTATCCATGCCTCTATAGATGGGATAAGTTTATAAGTCCATCTTCCGCATGTTTCCTCGTTCCATCTACTTTGCCATCGCCGTAGTGTTTGAGATCTGAGATCTACGCTACTAATGGGAAGATTTTCCCTCTTCATTCTCCAAGATTTTCTTCGCTCAAATGCCTGCAGGTCAATAGGTATCTCACCGGCGATCACTAGGACTGCGGCGCCCGATACTGTGCGGTAGGCCGAGGCAACTCTTAATGCCGCTGTTCGCTGCACCGCTGCTAATATTTTTCGCTTAGATTTAATCTCCAGCGCGTCTCCCCATATCTCGCTTCCGTACAGCAATATCGAGTTCGTCGCCGCCATAATCAATTTTCGTTTGGCCTGTGTTGGTCCGCCAATATTTGCCATCATCCTGCTTAGCATGCCCGTTAGTTTTGCTGCCTTGGTAGCTGCATGCTGTATTTGGGCCCAATAATTAAGCCTGCAGTCGAGTCTTATGCCCAGATATCTAACTGCCCTTTTTGTGACCAGTGATACATCACCTATCTGCATACCAATCTCGAGTGGGATGCGAGCCATTGTCATCAATATGACCTCAGTCTTGTTCTTTGCGAGCTCTAGACCATGATCCTCAAGCCATATCTGAGTCCTTATCATGACTCGATTCAGTTTTCTCCTGGCATCCTCAATGTCGCGCGCTGAAATGACTGACACTATATCATCCGCGTATCCCACGAGGTATGTGTCCTCTGGCATTTCTATACCTAAGATTTCGTCATAGCTCAGGTTCCAGAGATCTGGACCAAGAATAGATCCCTGAGCTGCACCAGACGTGATCTCCACGACCCTTCGGCCATCGGGTGTGTCATATAGAAGCTTGCGATCCTTCAGATAGCTGCGTAATATTCTCAGAAGGTATATAGGAATACGAAATCTTTCTCGTAGTGCCTTAATAATATCCTCCCATCGTAGGCTGTTGAAAGCATTCCTCACATCTAGCGTGGCAAGGACAACAATGCGCTTCGGATAGTGGCGTCTGAGCCTTGTCCGTTCAACGCATTCCACTACATCCGCTATGGCACCAAGCGTTGACCTACCTGGTCGGAAGCCATATTGCCTCTCCGATAATCCACCAGCTGTCTCAATGGCCGCTGCCAGTCTGCGCTGGAGAAGTTTCTCCAATAATTTACCGGCACTATCCAGCATACAGAGGGGGCGATATGATGATGGATGTGTCGGGTCTCCTTTTCCCTTGCTGATCAGGGTTAATTTCTGCAGCTTCCATTGCTCAGAGAAGACACCTTGGGCAATGCAGGCATTGTACATTTCCAGGAGTGCATTTGGTCGATTTTCAGCAATTAATTTTATTACTTCGGCCGGTACTCCATCCGGACCGGGAGCCTTGTTTGCTTTGAGACTTTTCGCCGCTGTTATTAATTCTTCATCCGTGAAGGGTATTGGCGTATCAGCTATCGGAGGATCACGTTCCTCACGCAATGGTGGGTGCACGGGGAACAAATTCATCACTATATTGTCGACGGCGTCGCCGTCAAGAAGTGGCATAACAGAATTTGCGCCCAGCTTTCTGGTCACAATTTTATAAGCTAGGCCCCAGGGATTCATGTTCAGTTCATTACGGAGCTCCTCCCATTTCGCCCTTTTGGCGGCTATAATTGCCTGTTTCAGTGCCCTTCGGGCGCGTTTGAAATTCTCAGCCTCATGTGCTGCATGACCATCTCTTCTAGCCCTAGTGTATCTTCTTCTGCACTGGAGGCAAGTTCGTCTGAGTTCAGCAATTTCAGGTGTCCACCAGTATACAGATTGCCTTCTGGGATGTTGCGATACGCGAGACATTGAGGCGTTGCAACTACGAATTATACGCTGCATAGTTTTGCTAGCCAGAGTGATAGCATCACTACTGGTTCGTGAAAGTGAGGTCTCATCGAATCTCTCCAATAATGCCGCGCTATTGAGACTCGCGACGTTCCATTTTCGCGTTCCCCTGGTCCTGGCTGTTGGGATAAGGTTCGCTCTTTCCGCGATTCGGAAACTAATGTAGTGGTGGTCACTTCCATTGTAGTCTTCAAGAACTTTCCATTCCGCTATTTTTCTGGCCAGATTTTCAGTCACCAAAGTGATGTCTGGCGTGGTATACTCGCATCCAGGCCGCCTGAAGGTTGTGCTGCCAGTATTCATCACTATGAGACCCAACCTTGCCGCCATATCCAGAATGCACCTTCCTCGGGTGTTCGTTGTCTGATCGCCCCATTCAACAGCTTTAGCGTTAAAATCGCCGGCCACTATGAACGGTCCACCAATAGCGAGTACTCTATCCTCGATAAAGCCGATCTTGTTTTGATAACAACAACTGAAAATAGTCTTTAATAAGCTTTTCTATTTTCATTGCTTATTTTATTTATATTTTCAATAAAAAAAATTGTTTTTCAATAACTTATTGTTGTGTGCATAAGTAATAAAAAGTTGTTAAAAATACTGTAAAGGCAGCATGTTATGACATTTTAAACCCATAGAAATAGGTTGGTAAAAACTAATCCGAGTGACGTTATTTGCTTATCACATTTGCTGATGATTTTATTTAATATTATTCAACGAGTACACAATTTATTTTTTTGTCGTTTGTCAACTAAGTTAGGTTGGATTAACTTAGTAATTTAAACTGTAGGTCCACCCACTCATGTCTCAAATTGACAAAAACAACATAAGTGGTGTAAGAATCTAGGTCGTTATCCTGACTGCAGGGTTGTGATGGCCAATTCTGTACATCTGTATGCGAATTTTTAATGATTGGTAATGATTTTGGCATACCAAAATCTACAGAACGGCTGATATATAATGCAACAAATTATGAACACTAACAGGAGCAGCAGCAGTAGCGTTGACAGTAGCTTTATAAGTACATGTGTGACCAATTTTCTTTTGGTCCTTTTACAAATTATGACTAGAGGATTATTGCCTGATGATTTCTGATAAGGTGGCTCTTCGCTAGCATAGAATGTGGAACAGATTCAAAAAACCAAACAAAATCTTACGCACAATAATATCCACCCCTGATATTATATAAATTGGTACTTTCATGGCTTATATGAGAGCTCTTGATCTGAACTCGAACTGGAATCAAATTTACTTTTGAATTATTATTAAGTATTTACGATTTTTTTATTTCTATCTATTCTGCTGTTGATAAGTATTTGAATTAAGCCTGATCTCTTTTACAAAAATTTGTCAATGGCCCTAAAAAGAACCGATTGCTGTTTAATTATAAGCATAATTATACAGGGTGGCTGATATATAATGCAACAAAGTAAAGCGCTATATTTTTTTAATTTTATTTTTTAATTTTATTGTTCAAAAGCAAAAAATGTTGGAAATAAAATCAAATTTTAGAATGAGTTTAGATTTGTTAGAATTAGCCATCTTTGATACGAATTATGGCCTTAAAACGGCCGACAAAGCTATCACAGGCTGCACGAAAGAGGCTCTGCGATATTTTCGCCCATTTCCGGCGATGCACCATCGTGGGATGATCGACACTTTAGTACTTTTTAGTGAGAACATTACTCTTTAAAGCGCTAAGAAATGAAGCGAGGAACCTCCTTTTTTTAGCCATTCTTGGCTGACGCGTGCTGAGTGCAGTGGAATGTCCATGATCTGCGGCCGAAATGTTTGTCTGCCCAGGGCTTCAATACTGTCTTTAAGACAATTAAATAGATACGTTATGTTCAAAGGAAATTTGAATAGAATCAATGAACAATTTTTTGTGAGTGTAATTCATATTTTATACAAAAGAAAAACTGCTTTTACAACAAAAAAAGAAAGAGAAAATAGAAATTGTAGTAACAATTTTTGCTCTTGAGTTCCTGCACTCACTATGTACTTAAGAAATTTTATATCTTCTTATGGAACTTATAAACTACACTTGAATGGGTGTGTGAGTGTGTGTGTGTATTTGTAGATGCAGCCATAAACAACACTATTATATGGTAAAATATGTGTTTGTGTGTAAAAATAAATACTTAAGAATACATATGGATGTTGATTAAACATTAAATAAAAAAAAGGAAAAGAAAAACTGCAAAAATGTGTCTTCACTACAGGATGTTGTAAATGATGATGACGATGATGATGTTGTCGAAATCGAAGTCAATAGACATTTTATTTTTGCTGCTACTTCTGCAGCTGCTGCTGTTCATAGTGTATGACTAAATAAAGTTCAGAGTTTATTACATACTTGAGTGGACTTCATGTACATCAGACATTCAGGCATTTTCATATTATTTCTTCGATTGACTTTAAGATAATTTTCGTATTGACTTTAAAAGTGCCCATATACAGTTAAAGGATTAAGAATCAATGAATGCAATGTAATAATCAATTGTTTTAAAGTTTTCGTATAAGTACTCTATTTAAACTTTCTGTTACTTTGAAAGCTTTAAACATGTTTTCCGAAGAATTTTATTAAATTTTTCTTTTGCATTTAACCTTAGACAAAATGAATTTCTAAGTAATAAAATTTGTTCTTTTTTTGAATTTAATTAAAAATATTTTCTAAAATATATTTCAATAACAAATTCCTTCTTTTTGTGTTGAAAATATAAAGAAACTTTTTGCTGATGATTACATACTTAAAAGGATTAGAAAATCATATTCCA
>JABZEU010000339.1:0-11165 GCA_014635995.1 Sarcophaga peregrina
TCTGTCGACGAAGTAATTTTCTGTAGGAAATCAAATTACAATATATTTTTCTATAGGAATTTTTTTCTTTATACACCACGCGACCGAATCATTTTCTCGACCTTTTCTAGAAATCCAGCGACAACACAATTTATTGTAGTAACTCTATCGGCAACATCATTTTCTATAGGAAATCTATCGAAAACATAATTTTCTATAGTTAATCTATCGACGAAATAATTTTCTGTAGGAAATCAAACGACAATATATTTTTCTATAGGAAATTTTTTCTTTATACATCTAACGAAAAAATCATTTTCTCAAACTATTCTGGAAATCACCGACATCACAATTTGCAGTAGGAAATCTATCGGCAACATCATTTTCTGTCGGAAATATATCGAGGACGTAATTTTCTATAGTAAATCTGTCGACGAAGTAATTTTCTGTAGGAAATCAAATGACAATATATTTTTCTATAGGAATTTTTTCTTCATACATCTAACGAAAAAATCATTTTCTCAAACTATTCTAGAAATCACCGACATCACAATTTGCAGTAGGAAATCTATCGGCAACATCATTTTCTGTCGGAAATATATCGAGGACGTAATTTTCTATAGTAAATCTGTCGGGGAAGTAATTTTCTGTAGGAAATCAAATGACAATATATTTTTCTATAGGAACTTTTTCTTCATACACCACCCGACCAAATCATTTTCTCGAACTTTTCTAGAAATCTAGCGACAACACAATTTATTGTAGTAAACCTATCGGCAACATCATTTTCTATAGGAAATCTATCGAAAACATAATTTTCTATAGGAAATCTATCGACGAAATAATTTTCTGTAGGAAACCAAACCACAATATAATTTTCTATAGGAAATTTTTTTCTACATACATTTAGCGACAAAATCATTTTCTCGAACTTTTCTAGAAATCTATCAACAACATCATTTTCTACAAGAAATCTATCGACAAAATAATTTTCTGAAGAAAATCAAAAGACAATATAATTATCTATAGGAAATTTTTTTTTCTAACGAAAAAATCATTTTCTCAAACTATTCTGGAAATCAGCGACATCACAATTTGCAGTAGGAAATCTAGCGGCAACATCATTTTCCATCGGAAATATATCGGCGACTTAATTTTCTATAGTAAATCTGTCGACGAAGTAATTTTCTGTAGGAAATCAAATGACAATATATTTTTCTATTGGAATTTTTTTCTTTATACACCACGCGACCGAATCATTTTCTCAAACTTTTCTAGAAATCTAGCGACAACACAATTTATTGTAGTAACTCTATCGGCAACATCATTTTCTATAGGAAATCTATCGAAAACATAATTTTCTATAGTTAATCTATCGACGAGATAATTTTCTGTGGGAAATCAAACGACAATATATTTTTCTATAGGAAATTTTTTCTTCATACATCTAACGAAAAAATCATTTTCTCAAACTATTCTGGAAATCAGCGACATCACAATTTGTAGTACGAAATCTATCGGCAACATCATTTTCTGTCGGAAATATATCGAGGACGTAATTTTCTATAGTAAATCTGTCGACGAAGTAATTTTCTGTAGGAAATCAAATGATAATATATTTTTCTATAGGAATTTTTTCTTCATACATCTAACGAAAAAATCATTTTCTCAAACTATTCTGGAAATCCAGCGACATCACAATTTGCAGTAGGAAATCTATCGGCAACATCATTTTCTGTCGGAAATATATAGACGAGGTAATTATCTATGGTAAATCTGTCGACGAAGTAATTTTCTGTGGGAAATCAAATTACAATATATTTTTCTATAGGAATTTTTTTCTTCATACACCACCCGACCAAATCATTTTCTCGAACTTTTCTAGAAATCTAGCGACAACACAATTTATTGTAGTAAATCTATAGGCAACATCATTTTCTATAGGAAATCTATCGAAAACATAATTTTCTAGAAGAAATCTATCGACGAAATAATTTTCTGTAGGAAACCAAACCACAATATAATTTTCTATAGGAAATTTTTTTCAACATACATTTAGCGGCAAAATCATTTTCTCGAACTTTTCTAGAAATCTATCAACAACATCATTTTCTACAGGAAATCTATCGACAACATAATATTCTATAGTAAATCTATCCACGAAATAATTTTCTGTAGGAAATCTATCGACAACAAAATTTTATGTAGTAAAACTATTGGCAATATAATTTTCTGTATGAAATCTAACTACAACATAATATTCTATAGAAAAGTTTTTCTTCTTACAACTAGTGACAAATTCATTTTCTCGAACTTTTCTAGAAATCTATCAACAACATCATTTTCTACAGGAAATCTATCGACAAAATAATTTTCTGAAGAAAATCAAAAGACAATATAATTATCTATAGGAAATTTTTTTTTCTAACGAAAAAATCATTTTCTCAAACTATTCTGGAAATCAGCAACACCACAATTTGCAGTAGGAAATCTTTCGGCAACACCATTTGCCGTGGGAAATATATCGACGACTTAATTTGCTATCAGGAAATCTAGCGACAACATAATTTGCTGTAGGGAATCTATCGACAACATCATTTTCTATTGGAAATCTATCGACAAAATAATTTTCTGAAGAAAATCAAAAGACAATATAATTATCTATAGGAAATTTTTTTTCTAACGAAAAAATCATTTTCTCAAACTATTCTGGAAATCAGCAACATCACAATTTGCAGTAGGAAATCTATCGGCAGCATCATTTTCTGTCGGAAATATATCGAGGACGTAATTTTCTATAGTAAATCTGTCGACGAAGTAATTTTCTGTAGGAAATCAAATGACAATATATTTTTCTATAGGAATTTTTTCTTCATACATCTAATGAAAAAATCATTTTCTCAAACTATTCTGGAAACCCAGCGACATCACAATTTGCAGTAGGAAATCTATCGGCAACATCATTTTCTGTCGGAAATATATAGACGAGGTAATTTTCTATGGTAAATCTGTCGACGAAGTAATTTTCTGTGGGAAATCAAATAACAATATATTTTTCTATAGCAATTTTTTTCTTCATACACCACCCGACAAAATCATTTTCTCGAACTTTTCTAGAAATCTATCAACAACATCATTTTCTACAGGAAATCTATCGACAAAATAATTTTCTGAAGAAAATCAAATTACAATATAATCATCTATAGGAATTTTTTTTTCTAACGAAAAAATCATTTTCTCAAACTATTCTGGAAATCAGCAACACCACAATTTGCAGTAGGAAATCTATCGGCAACATCATTTTCTGTCGGAAATATATCGAGGACGTAATTTTCTATAGTAAATCTGTCGACGAAGTAATTTTCTGTAGGAAATCAAATGACAATATATTTTTCTATAGGAATTTTTTCTTCATACATCTAACGAAAATATCATTTTCTCAAACTTTTCTGTAAATCTAGCAATTTCACAATATGCAGTAGGAAATCTATCAGCAACATCATTTTCTATAGGAAATATCTCGACAACATAATTTTCAATAGTAAATCTATCAAACAATTTTCTGTAGGAATTCAGACGACAATATATTTTTCTATAGGAAATTTTTTCTTCATACATCTAACAAAAAAATCATTTTCTCATACTATTCTGGAAATCTAGCGACATCACAATTTGCAGTAGGAAATCTATCGGCAACATCATTTTCTATCGGAAATATATCGGCGACTTAATTTTCTATAGTAAATCTTTCGACGAAGTAATTATCTGTAACTATCATACTATCATTATCTGTAACTATCACCAGTAATTATAAGTAACTATCATACAACTAGCGACAAAATCATTTTCTCGAACTTTTGTACAAATCTAGCGACAACATAATTTGCTGTTGGAAATCTATCAGCAACATCAGTTTCTATAGGAAATCTATCGAAAACATCATTTTCTCAAACTATTCTGAAAATCAGCGACATCACAATTTGCAGTAGGAAATCTTTCGGCAACACCATTTGCCGTGGGAAATATATCGACGACTTAGTTTGCTATCAGGAAATCTAGCGACAACATAATTTGCTGTAGGGAATCTATCGGCAACATCATTTTCTGTCGGAAATATATAGACGAGGTAATTTTCTATGGTAAATCTGTCTACGAAGTAATTTTCTGTGGGAAATCAAATGACAATATATTTTTCTATAGGAATTTTTTTCTTTATACACCACGCGACCGAATCATTTTCTCGAACTTTTCTAGAAATCTAGCGACAACACAATTTATTGTAGTAGCTCTATCGGCAACATCATTTTCTATAGGAAATCTATCGAAAACATAATTTTCTATAGTAAATCTGTCGACGAAGTAATTTTCTGTAGGAAATCAAATGACAATATATTTTTCTATAGGAATTTTTTCTTCATACATCTAACGAAAATATCATTTTCTCAAACTTTTCTGTAAATCTAGCAATTTCACAATATGCAGTAGGAAATCTATCAGCAACATCATTTTCTATAGGAAATATCTCGACAACATAATTTTCAATAGTAAATCTATCAAACAATTTTCTGTAGGAATTCAGACGACAATATATTTTTCTATAGGAAATTTTTTCTTCATACATCTAACGAAAAAATCATTTTCTCAAACTATTCTGGAAATCAGCGACATCACAATTTGCAGTAGGAAATCTATCGGCAACATCATTTTCTGTCGGAAATATATCGAGGACGTAATTTTCTATAGTAAATCTGTAGACGAAGTAATTTTCCGTAGGCAATCAAATGACAATATATTTTTCTATAGGAATTTTTTCTTTATACATCTAACGAAAAAATCATTTTCTCAAACTATTCTAGAAATCACCGACATCACAATTTGCAGTAGGAAATCTATCGGCAACATCATTTTCTGTCGGAAATATATCGAGGACGTAATTTTCTATAGTAAATCTGTAGACGAAGTAATTTTCCGTAGGCAATCAAATGACAATATATTTTTCTATAGGAATTTTTTCTTTATACATCTAACGAAAAAATCATTTTCTCAAACTATTCTAGAAATCACCGACATCACAATTTGCAGTAGGAAATCTATCGGCAACATCATTTTCTGTCGGAAATATATCGAGGACGTAATTTTCTATAGTAAATCTGTCGACGAAGTAATTTTCTGTAGGAAATCAAATGACAATATATTTTTCTATAGGAACTTTTTCTTCATACACCACCCGACCAAATCATTTTCTCGAACTTTTCTAGAAATCTAGCGACAACACAATTTATTGTAGTAAATCTATCGGCAACATCATTTTCTACAAGAAATCTATCGACAAAATAATTTTCTATAGGAAATTTTTTTCTACATACATTTAGCGACAAAATCATTTTCTCGAACTTTTCTAGAAATCTATCAACAACATCATTTTCTACAAGAAATCTATCGACAAAATAATTTTCTGAAGAAAATCAAAAGACAATATAATTATCTATAGGAAATTTTTTTTTCTAACGAAAAAATCATTTTCTCAAACTATTCTGGAAATCAGCGACATCACAATTTGCAGTAGGAAATCTATCGGCAACATCATTTTCTATAGGACATCTATCGAAAACATAATTTTCTATAGTTAATCTATCGACGAAATAATTTTCTGTAGGAAATCAAACGACAATATATTTTTCTGTCGATAGATTTCTATAAAAGTTCGAGAAAATGATTTGGGCGCTTGGTGTATGAAGAAAAACATTTCCTATAGAAAAATATATTGTCGTTTAATTTCCTACAGAAAAGTATTTCGTCGATAAATTAATTTACTATAGAAAATTATTTCGTCGATAGATTTACTATAGAAAATTATGTTGTCAATAGATTTCCTAAAGAAAATTACGTTGTTGATAGATTTCCGACAGAAAATTATTTCGTCGATAAATTTACTATAGAAAATGATGTTGTCGATAGATTTCTATAAAAGTCCGAGAAAATGATTTGTTCGCGTGGTGTATGAAGAAAAACATTTGCTATAGAAAAATATATTGGCGTTTAATTTCCTACAGAAAATTATTTCGTCGATAGATTTACTATAGAAAATTATTTCGTCGATAGATTTACTATAGAAAATTATGTTGTCGATAGATTTACTATAGAAAATTATGTTGTCAATAGATTTCCTAAAGAAAATTACGTTGTTGATAGATTTCCGAAAGAAAATTACATTGTTGATAGATTTACGACAGAAAATTATTTCGTCAATAAATTTACTATAGAAAATGATGTTGTCGATAGATTTCTATAAAAGTTCGAGAAAATGATTTGGTCGCGTGGTGTATGAAGAAAAACATTTCCTATAGAAAAATATATTGTCGTTTGATTTCGTACAGAAAATTATTTCGTCAATAAATTTACTATAGAAAATTATGTTGTCGATAGATTTACTATAGAAAATTATGTTGTCAATAGATTTCCTAAAGAAAATTACGTTGTTGATAGATTTCCGAAAGAAAATTACATTGTTGATAGATTTCCGACAGAAAATTATTTCGTCGATAAATTTACTATAGAAAATGATGTTGTCGATAGATTTCTATAAAAGTTCGAGAAAATGATTTGGTCGCGTGGTGTATGAAGAAAAACATTTCCTATAGAAAAATATATTGTCGTTTGATTTCCTACAGAAAATTATTTCGTCAATAAATTTATTATAGAAAATTATGTTGCCGATAGATTTCCTGTAGAAAATGATGTTGTCGATAGATTTCTAGAAAAGTTCGAGAAAATGATTTGGTCGCGTGGTGTATGAAGAAAAAAATATCCTATAGAAAAATATATTGTCGTTTGATTTCCTACAGAAAATTATTTCGTCGATAGATTTACTATAGAAAATTATTTCGTCGATAGATTTACTGTAGAAAATTATGTTGTCAGATAGATTTCCTAAAGAAAATTACGTTGTTGATAGATTTCCGACAGAAAATTATTTCGTCGATAAATTTACTATAGAAAATGATGTTGTCGATAGATTTCTAGAAAAGTTCGAGCAAATGATTTGGTCGCGTGGTGTATGAAGAAAAACAGTTCCTATAGAAAAATATATTGTGGTTTGATTTCCTACAGAAAATTATTTCGTCGATAGATTTACTATAGAAAATTATTTCGTCGATAGATTTACTATAGAAAATTATGTTGTCAATAGATTTCCTAAAGAAAATTACGTTGTTGGTAGATTTCCGAAAAAAAATTATTTCGTCGATAAATTTACTATAGAAAATGATGTTGTCGATAGATTTCTATAAAAGTTTATGAAGAAAAACATTTCCTATAGAAAAATATATTGTCGTTTGATTTCCTACAGAAAATTATTTCGTCAATAAATTTACTATAGAAAATTATGTTGTCGATAGATTTCCTGTAGAAAATGATGTTGTCGATAGATTTCTATAAAAGTTCGAGAAAATGATTTGGTCGCGTGGTGTATGAAGAAAAACATTTCCTATAGAAAAATATATTGGCGTTTGATTTCCTACAGAAAATTATTTCGTCGATAGATTTACTATAGAAAATTATTTCGTCGATAGATTTACTATAGAAAATTATGTTGTCGATAGATTTACTATAGAAAATTATGTTGTCAATAGATTTCCTAAAGAAAATTACGTTGTTGATAGATTTCCGAAAGAAAATTACATTGTTGATAGATTTACGACAGAAAATTATTTCGTCAATAAATTTACTATAGAAAATGATGTTGTCGATAGATTTCTATAAAAGTTCGAGAAAATGATTTGGTCGCGTGGTGTATGAAGAAAAACATTTCCTATAGAAAAATATATTGTCGTTTGATTTCGTACAGAAAATTATTTCGTCAATAAATTTACTATAGAAAATTATGTTGTCGATAGATTTACTATAGAAAATTATGTTGTCAATAGATTTCCTAAAGAAAATTACGTTGTTGATAGATTTCCGAAAGAAAATTACATTGTTGATAGATTTACGACAGAAAATTATTTCGTCAATAAATTTACTATAGAAAATGATGTTGTCGATAGATTTCTATAAAAGTTCGAGAAACTGATTTGGTCGCGTGGTGTATGAAGAAAAACATTTCCTATAGAAAAATATATTGTCGTTTGATTTCCTACAGAAAATTATTTCGTCAATAAATTTATTATAGAAAATTATGTTGCCGATAGATTTCCTGTAGAAAATGATGTTGTCGATAGATTTCTAGAAAAGTTCGAGAAAATGATTTGGTCGCGTGGTGTATGAAGAAAAAAATATCCTATAGAAAAATATATTGTCGTTTGATTTACTACAGAAAATTATTCGTCGATAGATTTACTATAGAAAATTATTTCGTCGATAGATTTACTATAGAAAATTATGTTGTCAATAGATTTCCTAAAGAAAATTACGTTGTTGATAGATTTCCGACAGAAAATTATTTCGTCGATAAATTTACTATAGAAAATGATGTTGTCGATAGATTTCTAGAAAAGTTCGAGAAAATGATTTGGTCGCGTGGTGTATGAAGAAAAACATTTCCTATAGAAAAATATATTGTCGTTTGATTTCCTACAGAAAATTATTTCGTCGATAGATTTACTATAGAAAATTATTTCGTCGATAGATTTACTATAGAAAATTATGTTGTCAATAGATTTCCTAAAGAAAATTACGTTGTTGATAGATTTCCGACAGAAAATTATTTCGTCGATAAATTTACTATAGAAAATGATGTTGTCGATAGATTTCTATAAAAGTTCGAGAAAATGATTTGGTCGCGTGGTGTATGAAGAAAAACATTTCCTATAGAAAAATATATTGTCGTTTGATTTCCTACAGAAAATTATTTCGTCAATAAATTTACTATAGAAAATTATGTTGTCGATAGATTTCCTGTAGAAAATGATGTTGTCGATAGATTTCTAGAAAAGTTCGAGAAAATGATTTGGTCGCGTGGTGTATGAAGAAAAAAATTTCCTATAGAAAAATATATTGTCGTTTGATTTCCTACAGAAAATTATTTCGTCGATAGATTTACTATAGAAAATTATTTCGTCGATAGATTTACTATAGAAAATTATGTTGTCAATAGATTTCCTAAAGAAAATTACGTTGTTGATAGATTTCCGAAAGAAAATTATTTCGTCGATAAATTTACTATAGAAAATGATGTTGTCGATAGATTTCTATAAAAGTTCGAGAAAATGATTTGGTCGCGTGGTGTATGAAGAAAAACATTTCCTATAGAAAAATATATTGTCGTTTGATTTCCTACAGAAAATTATTTCGTCGATAGATTTACTATAGAAAATTATGTTGTCGATAGATTTACTATAGAAAATTATGTTGTCAATAGATTTCCTAAAGAAAATTACGTTGTTGATAGATTAGATTTCCGACAGAAAATTATTTCGTCGATAAATTTACTATAGAAAATGATGTTGTCGATAGATTTCTATAAAAGTTCGAGAAAATGATTTGGTCGCGTGGTGTATGAAGAAAAACATTTCCTATAGAAAAATATATTGTCGTTTGATTTCCTACAGAAAATTATTTCGTCAATAAATTTACTATAGAAAATTATGTTGCCGATAGATTTCCTGTAGAAAATGATGTTGTCGATAGATTTCTAGAAAAGTTCGAGAAAATGATTTGGTCGCGTGGTGTATGAAGAAAAAAATATCCTATAGAAAAATATATTGTCGTTTGATTAATACAGAAAATTATTTCGTCGATAGATTTACTATAGAAAATTATTTCGTCGATAGATTTACTATAGAAAATTATGTTGTCAATAGATTTCCTAAAGAAAATTACGTTGTTGATAGATTTCCGAAAGAAAATTATTTCGTCGATAAATTTACTATAGAAAATGATGTTGTCGATAGATTTCTAGAAAAGTTCGAGAACATGATTTGGTCGCTATATGTATGAAGAAAAAAATTTCCTATAGAAAAATATATTGTCGTTTGATTTCCTACAGAAAATTATTTCGTCGATAGATTTACTATAGAAAATTATGTTGTGGATAGATTTCCTGTAGAAAATGATGATGCCGATAGATTTCCTAAAGAAAATTACGTTGTTGATAGATTTCCGACAGAAAATTATTTCGTCGATAGATTTACTATAGAAAATGATGTTGTCGATAGATTTCTATAAAAGTTCGAGAAAATGATTTGGTCGCGTGGTGTATGAAGAAAAACATTTCCTATAGAAAAATATATTGTCGTTTGATTTCCTACAGAAAATTATTTCGTCAATAAATTTACTATAGAAAATTATGTTGTCGATAGATTTACTATAGAAAATTATGTTGTCAATAGATTTCCTAAAGAAAATTACGTTGTTGATAGATTTCCGAAAGAAAAGAAAATTATTTCGTCGATAAATTTACTATAGAAAATGAATGTTGTCGATAGATTTCTATAAAAGTTCGATAATATATTTGGTCGCGTGGTGTATGAAGAAAAACATTTCCTATAGAAAATATATTGTCGTTGATTTCCTACAGAAATATTATTTCGTCAATAAATTTACTATAGAAAATTATGTTGTCGATAGATTTCCTGTAGAAAATGATGTTGTCGATAGATTTCTAGAAAACGTTCGGAAAATGATTTGGTCGCGTGGTGTCTGAAGAAAACAAATATCCTATAGAAAATATATTGTCGTATGATTTCCTACAGAAAATTAATTTCGTTTCGACTTAATTTACTATAGCAAATTATTTCGGTCGATAATTTACTAGTAGAAATTATGTTGTCCGATAGATTTCCTAAAGAAAATTACGTTGTTGATAGATTTCCGACAGAAAATTATTTCGTCGATAAAATTTACTATAGAAATGATGCTTGTCGAAGATTTCTATAAAAGCTTCGAGAAAATGATTTGGTCGCGTGGTGTATGAAGAAAAACATTTCCTATAGAAAAATATATTGTCGTTTGATTTCTACAGAAAATTATTTCGTCGATAGATTTACTATAGAAAATTATTTGTCGATAGATTTCCTATAGAAAATGATGTTGTCGATAGATTTCCTAAAGAAAAAATTACGTTGTTGATAGATTTCCGACAGAAAATATTTCGTCGATAAATTACTATAGAAAATTATTTGTCGATAGATTTACTATAGAAAATGATGTGTCGATAGATTTCTATAAAAGTTCGAGAAAATGATTTG
>JABZEU010000034.1:0-15401 GCA_014635995.1 Sarcophaga peregrina
TGTGGTGTTCCAGCCAATTATAAAGCAATCACACTATGACGCTTGAATTCCATTACGAATAACTTTTTTTCTGAATGCAATAGATCAAAATGCTTTTGTAAGCTTGTAAATAATAAATTTGAACTGCCACTGGAATAAATCTGTAAGCTGTCAGACGACCGGTTTACAAATGACAACAACCTGAAGTTGGTTGCAATACATATCAGCCACCCTGTATATGCCATTAGAACAACACCATCCAAGGTAGTTTTTTATTGCTTACGAAACATGTTGCTGTGAATGCGACAATGACACTAATCACCATAAGAGCATGAAAGCATAGAAGATACGGTCATCTTGGGTATGGTTAGTTTGAATCTTCCTGTCTACTACACAATACCCGAACCTGGTTTCAAGCTTGGTTTTACAGCACAGGTGCTTTGAACATCCCTTGCTCTACCAGATTATTGTAGAATTTTTAGAGCTGAAATAAATTTAAAATTTCCGCCGAACGCATTCGGTATTAGGGTATAACGTATGGCGATATACGCATATTTAATGACAGTCAAGCAGTTTTTAGATTCCTAGAGAGTGTATATACCATATCCACCAATATACCGCTTATATGGGTTGCTGAATACGAGGAGAAAACCGAAGGTATTAACAAGGCCGATACACTTGGTAGGTAGGTTAGGTTAGGTAGAGGTGGCTGCCCATCCAAGAAAAATTTAGATGGACTAAAAAAACAAAAACAAAACAAAATTCCAACTTAAAAAACTCATAGCAGTGATAACAGGACACTGGTCTTTAGCTGTTCATGTCAGAAACTTATACAGAAGCTACAACGTCAAAGAAGAAAAGGAGGCTGTATTTCTCTTTCTCTAACTTCTCTGTCACTTAAAATTAAGTAGCAAACCACGATTAACCAAAGGTAATTTGAGAAAAATCCACATCTTCATAAGGGTCTCGAAGTGATTGAGAGATACCTACTAGTATCGAGATTTTCTAATCCGCAATCCCGGGATTTTTAAAAACTTGTCCAGGGATTTTTCGGGACTGTAAATTCATATGTCTTTTGATCTCCTCTTTAATTTTTGTGAACAAAAATTCGTTCAACATGGCTGGATAACGATCGCCATTGACTGTAACGGCTACTCATTGCTCATTTTCGAAGAAAAATTGCTCAATTATGCTTCTGGACAAAAATCCGCACCAAACAGTGACATGTTTTGGGTGGTTCGGCTTTTCAATGTATGCGTGCGAGTTTTCTGTGCCCTAAATGCTACAATTTTGCATGTTGACATGCCTGCACACAATCGTGATTTTTCCAGTGATTTTTCGGCAGTTTTGAATCCCAAATTATCCCGAAATATCCCGGGATCGATCCCGTTTGGCATTCCTAATACCTATTGGAAGTTATAATTATAATGGAATAGGTAATATCAGTATTATAATAGTACCTTATAGAGCTAAAATCAGTTGTGCCCATTGAAGCGGCTGCAGGTTAACCTAGAGAAGAGTAATTATTTCCTGCTTGGTTGGTAGAATAACTCATTTAACATATTTCGATAACTGTACAGTGAAGGCTTTAGTTTTAGACGGCATACGTTTTTGTCACACACTATATCGATGTGAAATTGTAGAAGTTAAGCTGTGATTTCGATGTCAATGCATAAACTTGAACCCAGTACAGTCGAACTTCTATAATTTGAACTTCTATTACTTGAATTTTCTATAAGTTGAAGCACAGCAACAGCATCTTGGAGAGAAATTCTATTAGGCTTTGCTTCTTTAACTTGAAGTTTCTATAAGTTTAAGGTTTTTCTGGATAATGGTGATTCAATTTATAGAAGTTCCACTGTATTTCTTGGTTCTAATTACCGTATTCTGTTTAAACGCATTAGAAGTGACAGAAGGTTGGTAGGTAGTGGTGGTAACAATAGAGAAACTTCTTCAAAAATCTTCTTTCTTCAATGCTTAAAACTTATTCGAGTTTACAAACTTTTTTATGATTTTCTAAAAAGAAAAGCCAACTATTTTTGGTTCCTATGCTTTAAATACTAAAGTAGTATGATTTATAACCTCCTTGCCACCGCCCTTCTATATGGAATAATACCCAATATTTCTTTATTATTTCAAAATTTTCAACAAACTCTCTCTCGAATTTCGTTCCCAAGTTTGTGGGTATAGGGTGGGTGGTGGTCTTTAAAAACCATCATCAATTTCCATATGAACATTGTGTAGATATTTTCCACAAGATAATGTATTTTCAATGTGAAAAGTATTGCTATGGCATAGACAACGACGACAATGTGTTGTTATGTAAGCACAAATAAAATTAAAAAAACAAACAAAATTCATTGAATTACGTTGTTTGGTAACGAAATTTTTAAATTTAAACGCATACGTAAAAATATAGAAAAAAAAAAATTATTATTGATTTCACATTAAAAAATGAAATTTTTCGAAATGATTTTGTTTACTTATGCAAACGTATACAATGCTACAGGATCTAAAAAAAAATTTATTTATTTAATAGAGTTAGACATGTTCAGACAGGCTCTATTGAATATTAACCTGCATACAATATTCATTATTGGTCAACCTCCAGCGGTCTTGACAGCGGTGCTAGCCGCACTAATGGAAAAAATAACGGAGGGACAAAAAGAGAACAAAAATCTATTTGCAAAAATTGAGAAGAAACGAGCACGGAGAAGCTATTTGAGTCATTCGGCGGAAAAGTTACAAGTGTCACCGGAGAGGTGTCAAATTTAAAAGAGGCCGTTGATACGGATGTTTTGTAACTGGGAAAAGTTCGTGGAGGGAAAACTCGTCTTGATGGAAGATAAGAGCCAGCGACCGAAAGCAGTACAAGCCGAATCAGAAGGTACCGGCAGGGTAGAATCACCTTGGTTTGATAGTTGCTCATCCCTATCCGTATTTAAATCCCAATTCGTCGCAGCAGCTAGTAGAAATGGTTGGGACGATGAAGAAAAAGCTTTGCAGCTAATCCTGACCTTAAAAGGTACCGCAGCCGAGATTCTAGAGGCCATGCCAGCTAGCCGTAGAAACAATTACAATGATTTAATGTTGGCGTTACAGCGAAAATTCGGCGACGTGCATAACCAAGAACTGTACCCTATAGAGGTAAGGTGCCGAGCACAATAGGCTAATGAGTCACTTCAAGCCTTTGCAATGGAGGACGAGAGATTGGTGCAGCTAACATACCCGCGGGAAAACTATACATTGTTAAATCGAGATATTTGACAATGATATGTGCGAGCCTGATGTCAAATTAGCGCTATGTTCTACACAAAAGACAATCTTTGAAGAGATCGTGGCCTTCGTACTAGCCCAGAAGACCGCTTGCATGATTTCTACACCATAGGCCAAAAAAGTGGATAGAATGGAAATCGCGGAGGAAAAAGGAAGGCTATTCAATAATATTAAAAAGTTTGTTAAGGCAGATTATGGCAGAAGCCGGACGAAAGATCAAGCTTAGGCGTCTCAACTGTGGAAAGGGCAGTTATGTTCCAAAGAAACTGGAACGCGCAACAAGGAAGGTCAATATCCGACTTATCAACAAACGGGCGAGTTACTAGCCATCTATACCAGATATACATACATAATTGGACATTACAACCCTTCAGTTAGGATTATTGACCTAGTTTCTCACACTACTTATGTTGTGTGTGTTAATTTTATGCATAAGTAGCGGGATCTACAGTTTAAAGTCGACTCCGAACGACAGATTTTTGAGAAACTTTTCATGGCAATTATATTTACTCTCAGATTTTTTGCCAGAAATCTGCTGAGAGGCAATCGCCGAAAAAAAATACTTTTTGTATTTTGTTTTGAGGAGGTCGCCGTAGTCTAGTAGGTAGTGTGTTGGCTTATTGGACGAAAGACCCGAGTTCGAATCCCAGGTTAGACATCAAAACGAAAATTTGAAAATAATTTTTCGGTGACTTCCTCTCAGGAGATTTCTGGTAAAAAACTCTGAGAGTAAAAAAAAATTTGCAATGTAATGCTTGTCAAAAAAAATGTGTCGTTCGGAGTCGACTTTAAACTGTAAATCCCGCCGCTCATGTATAAAATTAACGCACACAACATAAGTGGTGTGAGAAGCTAGGACGTAGTACAATGGGCCAATTCGACCACCGAGTACTGTACTTGTCAGAATTGACAAGTACACGTCCTCTAACCTAATTTAACCTAACCTATTTTATTTTGATGTCTGGCCTGGGACTCGGAACCCTGGCTTTTACGTCTAATAAGCCAACACACTACCTACTAGACCACGGCAACTTCATCTACACTAGAGCCCCCGTTAAATTAAACGAAAAAAAAAACGAAATAGCACTGAGGGGCAAGAGCTGGTTCCCCAGAAGCGAGGTCCCCGACAAGGCCCAGTAAATCGAAATCATGGTTAGCTGCATACTATAAGTAAGGCGTAATTTTGGAGCTGATAGCAACAGCAGGACCTTTGTATTTCCATGAAAAATTTCTCTAAAAATCAGTTGTAGCTAACTTTAAACTGTAGATCCCGCCACTCAAGCATTAAAATCAACACACACAACATGGGTAATGTGAGAAGCTAGGTTGTAATCCTGACTAAACGATTCTAATGATCAATTAAGGGGTTATCAATGTATTTCATAATTTTTAAAAGATCATTTGTTTTGCACTATTTTCGAGACATAGAATAATGATAGAAATTTTTCTTATTCCTTAAATGATACCACATGCAACCTACATGCGTTTTACCGAAAACAGTGTTTCGAGATGGCAAATTAAACCTTCTTTTCATTAAATACAAATATGAATCCAAACACAATATGCCACTGTCATAATATGAAACATTTTATTTAAATTTGCCTGATATTTTGCCTACGTAAGCAATTTTGCAAAAAAAAATCAAATTTTTTGGCCAAAGGATTGCCTACTTTTAAGGGCGCTTTAATAAAATAGTTGTCCAGCAAACATATATAAAATGGAATCACACTTATTACTAATACATATTAAGACTTACAAGGTCAAACACAATGGGCTATTAAAACTAATGTACATACGCATACAAGAACAAACAATAACAACATGGCAGACACATGTGTGGTGGATAAACACTCTCGCTTACTTAAACAGATTCTCTCTCTCTTTGTTATTGCTTTCATATTAATATGCCGATGAAGGTTAGAAGTGTTAGGGCAGAGTATTTTGCTGTATAAGGACAGCCAGTACTTAACGTTTATGGAAGTTTTTGAATTTTTTTCTGTATTTTAAATGAAAGCAGGGAAGGAATATTTATTAATTTATGAATAAAAATCATTAAATTTGGAAATTTTTTCTTAAAGAAATTTCTATGGAAACCCTGATTGGAACAATTTTAGTAATTTAACATGTTTTTTTCTTTTTTTCCTTTTTTTTCATCTTTTTTTGTGTATAATTTACCAGTTTGGTACGTGAAGTAATGGCGGTTAATGTTAATATGCGTGTTGGCATCCACACGGGACGTGTTCATTGCGGTGTATTGGGTTTAGTTAAATGGCAATTTGATGTCTGGTCAAATGATGTGACACTGGCAAATCACATGGAGAGTGGCGGTATACCAGGGTAAGTCTAACACAGATTTTCAATATAGAATACACACATTTTTACTACATATTGCAGTCAAAAAAAAAAAATAACAAAAATATCCACAAAAATTTTGCATAATTAAATGAGTTTTAATGTTTTTCTATTTTGTTTTTATTTTAAAAAAATTAAATTTCAAAATTTATTTTCATGTTCAGCGACCATGCGTACTCGTTATACACATTGTAGCCGTGTGTTGTTCTTTATTTTCATTAAAAAAAAACAGAAAAAACCATTAATGTTATGACACTTGTTTAAAATGTGCTTTTAATCATCATCGTTCTGTGGTGCTCCCAAAGAGTGAATGCTGTGCTGCTGCAATGTACTTGTATAATGAAGGTGGTGATGCAAAGTAAATTTGTTTTTAAATACCACCCTCCATTAGAGAACATTGTTTGGTTACCATATTTGCAACTCTAGATTCCAGAACATTAATTCAGTTTGTGTACATGATGACGTTAAATAATTATTTTTCATATTGTAATAATGAACAGAATATATGAATACATTAAAAAGCAAGCTGCCTTAAATGCTTTTAGTTTAGTTTCAACATTGCACATATTGTGTGGAGAATGTTGTATGAACTTCAAGGAGTTTGTGTTCAAATGAACAAAATGTAGGCGAAATCAACTGATTTTTTCATACAAGATACAAGACATCTTATTCATCGTATTATAATTTGTTTCAAACATACGTACATGACCTATTAGATGGTCATTACAACCCTCCAGTCATTATTATCATAAAGCTTCTCACACCACTGATGTTGTGTGTGTGTTACTTTCATACTGATGATAGCGTATGACCAATAGTTTAAAGTCTAATTCGAACAACAGGTTTTTGAGAAACTTTTCATAGCAATTTTATTTATTATCAGAGAGGAAGTCACCGAAAAAATATATTTTTTCTCGGACCTCACGCCTCACACTATCCACTAGACCATGGCGACTCTGTTTAATTAACCAAGAGTTCCCATGCCAACAGTTTTCCATTTGTTGCTGAATATTATCTGTGGTATGAATGAATATGTTGTCGCCGTGGTCTAGTGGGTAGTGTGTTGGCTTATTAGACAAAAGGCCCGGGTTCGAATCCCAGGTCAGACATCAAAACGAAAAATATTTCTTCGGCGACTTCCTCTCAGCAGATTTCTGGCAAAGACTCTGAGAGTAAAAATTGCCATGAAAAGCTTCTCAAAAATCTGTCGTTCGGAGTCGACTTAAAACTGTAGGTCCCGCCACTTATGTATAAAATTAACGCACACAACATAAGTGGTTTGTGAAGCTAGGTCGTAAGCCTGACTGAAGGGTTGTAATGGCCAATTATGTATGTATGAATAAATATTTTATTACTCTTAGTGATAAAGAACTTTGATTCTTGAGTTCTACTTCCTCTCTTGAAGTGGCGTTGCCAGATTTTCCTTTTCGTTGTTGAAGTCATCCAGACTAGGTATTTAGAAAGCATTAAAGCCTCTTTATTTTAAAGATGAATACGTTGAACATGTTTTCTTAACTGATCATTACAACCCTTTAGTGAATATTACAACCTAGTTTCTCATACCACCCACTTAAATTTTTCAATATATTCTTATATTTTTAATTATTTTTCCATAAATATTACAAAGTATATACATTTTATACATTAAATGAGAGCTATTCAAATAGTTTAACTAATAAAATCAAAATAAATGACTACAGGGTGGCTGATATATAATGCAACAAAGTAAAGCGCCATATTTCTTTTATTTTTTTTTTAATTTTATTGTTCAAAAGCAAAAAATGTTAAAAATAACATCAAGTTTTAGGATCAGTTTAGATTTGTTGGAATTGCCCACCTTTGGTACGAATTATGGCGTTCAAACGGCCGACAAAGCCATCACAGGCTGCACGAAAGTAGATCTGCGGTATTTTGGCCCATTCCCAGCGAAGCGCCGTCATGTGATGATCGACACTTTGGTAGTTTTTTAGGGAGAACCTCACTCTCCAAAATGCCTTAAGCGCAAAAGTCCAACGGATTGAGATACGGAGATTTTAGTGGCCATTCTGCGGTAGAAATGAAGCGAGGAACCTTCTTTTTAAGCCATTCATGGTTGACGTGAGCTGAGTCCTGTTGGAATATACATGGTATGCGGCCGAAATGTTAGTCTGACCAGGGCTTCAATACTGTCTTTAAGTCATTTTCCCGATAATATTCGGCATTTATTTTGACCACACGGTCGTTGACTATGAGCGGGGAGAAACTATTGCTATCGGCGGCGCTTGAGTTCTGATGGCCAATCGCAGGTGTAAATTTTCAGCTGACGTCTTTGGCAAGTAAACCCGATCATTTTGTTTGTACAAAAACTGCTAAATTTGGAATGGGATCTCACCAGAGAAAACCATATTCGGTGACTGCGCACTTTCGTGCAAGCGAAGTAACACCTTGGCTCTTTCCAGTCTAACTTTTTGTTGTCCATCGGTGAGTTCTTGCACTTTTTGGAACTTCAATGGCTTTAGTCCCAGCTCATTTTTCAATATGTATTGCATCCATTCTCGCGATATGTTCAGCTCACGAGCAATTTTTCTACCACTGCAGCGTGGATTTCGATCAAATGTGGCCTTCTCTTTTCGGATTATTTCTAGTGTAAAACCGTAATAACCGTTTTTCTTCGTCCATTTTTAGGATTCAATGCAACACTGTCAGTATCACGGTAACGAGCAATAGTAGGAGAAACACAAGATCTATTCACATTTAAATACTGGAGGGCTCTAACCATAGCCACCTGTGGTTTCCCAGCCAAATATAAAGCAATCACACTATCAGGCCTGAATTCCATCACGAATAACTTTTTTTTCTGAATGCAATAGATGAAAATGCTTTTGTAAGCTTGTAAATAATAAAATGAATTGCCACTTGAATAAATCTGTCAGCTGTCAGACGAAAGGTTTACAAATGATAACAACCTGAAGTTGGTTGCAATACATATCAGCCACCCTGTATTGTACTTAAGAGACAGTAATCTAAAGTCCATAACAAGCATACAAATCAGCCACCCTGAATGTATGTAAATATGAATGTAGTCGTTGTAGTCTAGTGGACAGTGGTGTGTCGGCTTATTAGACGTAAGGCCAGCGTTCAAACCCCAGGCCCCAAAAAAAAACGAAATATAAAAAAATATTTCATCGGTGGCTTACTATCAACAGTTTCCTTCCAAAAACTCTGAGAATAAATAAAATTGCCATGAAGAGCTTCTCAAAAATTTATCGTTCGGAGTCAAACATCAAACTGTAGGTCTCGCCATTTATGGATAAAATTAACGCACACAACATAAGTGGTATGGGAAGATAGGTTGTTATCCTGACTGAGGGGTTGTATTGACCCATTATGTATGCATGTAGGTCTGTTAATTCCATTGTTCTCCAGCAAATGCTTTTCTTGCTGTTTATGTTTATATGTCCTCCTTCTGTTTCCAATTATAAATTTTCTTGATCGCATTTAAAATGCTTATCACGGAATAATAAAAATCCAATATTTACTATGTGTTCTATTTGCTTTTCCTTTTTTATTTAAAAAAAAATGAAAATTCAATAAAAATTTTATTGTACAACAGAAAAATGACAAGCACTTAAGGTGGAGCCATAAAATTTATGGTCATTTAAAGAGAGAAAAAATGTCCTTTTTTATGCAACTCGTCATCATACATTCGATTACAATTGCTGATGTTGGCTTTCGATATTAAAAAAAATATTTTTTTATTGTCAAATTGTATTGTGTTAGATTATTATTAACAATTGTGATATTTACGGTTTGTAAATTGTTAACAAATTATTTTAAAATTATTGTCACATTTCCAATATGATTGGATTGGAAAGAAAGGGGGTGGTGTCCTTACTTACAAATGGTAAAAATGGATTTTTATTTCTAAAGAGCACAATGAAAGTGGAACATTTGTTGCACTGTCAACAAAAGTGAAGGCTGTAATGAGGGTATTTAAGGAAAAATGAAAAATTTTATAAGGCCAGTGTCCTAATAATATGATAGTAAGGATTCGAATAGATATTTTTCCTTAAAAGATAAAAGGGTTCAATACTCTTTTTTATTGTTATATATTGACAATTTTATAAAGGGTCCGCCAAATAATTTTTCTTTTTTTGAAAATGCTTTAAAAAAAAGCTACTGAATATTTTCTCAAATTTCTTTTTTATTTGAAAGTACAATCCTTCCGGTTAATAATGGAAAACAATTTCATTCAAATGCCTGCATCGTCCAATTTTTAAGCTGCTTTTCATCAAATGCTTCACGAATACATACATACATACATAATTGGCCATTACTTCAGTCAGGATTACGACCTAGCTTCTCACACCACTTATGACGTGTGCGTTAATTTTATCCATGAGTGGCGGGACCTACAGTTTAAAGTCGACTTCGAACGACAGATTTTTGAGAAGCTTTTCATGGCAATTTTTATTCTCAGAGTCTTTGCCAGAAATCTGCTGAGAGGAAGTCGCCGAAGAAATATATTTCGCTTTGATGTCTGACCTGGGATTCGAACCCGAGCCTTTTGTCTAATAAGCCAACATACTACCCTCTAGACCACGGCGACTTCACGAATATTGTCCTTTAAAGCGTCAATTGTCTCTGGTTTGTCGGCGTACCACTTATCTTTGACGGCACCCCACAAATAATAGTCCAGCGGTGGCAAATCGCATCTCCGAGAACGACATTAGTTCTGTGTCTGATAATGCGTTCTTCAAAAACAGGGCTCAAAACATCGAGTGTAGCTTTGGCTAAGTGCCACGTAGCGCCTTCCTGTTGAAACCAAATGTTACCAATATCCTCCTCTTCAATTTTTGTGAATAAAAATTCTTTCAACATTACCATTGACTGTAATGGTCACTCCTTGCTCATTTTCGAAGAAAAATTACCCAATTACGGCTCTGGACCAAAATTCGCACCAAAAAGTGACTCGTTATGGGTCCGTCGGCTTTTCAATGTATGCACACACAATCAGCTGCACACAATCGATAATGTACTTAAAAATTGGACCGATCGTGTAGGCCAGCCGAGGCAGCCATTTTAATGAAATTATTAACCGGAAAGATTGTACTTTCAAATAAAAAAAATTGAGAAATCTTCAGTAGTTTTTTTTTAAGTATTTTCAAAAAAAAAAGTTATTTGGCGGACCCTTTACAAATACTGTTCAGCTTTTGCAGTGGAGCTCATAAGTGGTAATTACTACGGTTTCCTACAGAAAAGAAATATTGTTACGGTTTTACTGTTTAAAAACTTTTAAAATATATGCTCGTTGAAAAATAAAAATAAATTTTTTATTGTTTGCACAATTCTGTGTGCCACTGTTTACAACTTGATGTAAACAACAACAATTGCTTTATTTGTTATTCCTTTGTATACACTCTTTGCATAAACGTTAACAAATCTTTGTAACGGAGATCTTCAAACGACGATTACTCTCTTCAAACACATTACGTCTTCACACAAGACTGACTGAGCTTTTACTTACTATGTTGCCTGTTTTGCTTTGCCTTTTATATGGCAACGTAAACAGTCTGAGGAATTTCCTTGAAGGTGAATGTTTGTGGCTTCGCCCTTCGTTTTTGCATAAACGTTACCAAATCTTTGTAACGGAGGTCGTCAAGCCACGATTACTCTCTTCAAACACATTACGTCTTCATACAAGACTGACTGAACTTTTACTTACTCTGTTGCCTCATTTGCTTTGCCTTTTATATGGCAACGTAAACAGTCTGAGGAATGTTCTTGAAGGTAAATATTTGTGGCTTTGCCTTCTCGAGATCTCTATTAACACTTTTTGCATAAACGTTAACAAATCTTTGTAACGGAGATCTTCAAACCATGATTACTCTCTACAAACACACCGCGTCTTCACACAAAACTGACTGACTGACTGAACTTTTACTTACTCCGTTCCCTGTTTTGCTTTGCCTTTTATATGGCAACGTAAACAGTCTGAGTAATGTCCTTAAAGGTGAATGTTCGTGGCTTCGGTCTATCGAGATCTCTATTAACACTCTTTGCATAAACGTTAACAAATCTTTGTAACAGAAATTTTCAAACCACGATTACACTCTTCAAACATATCACGTCTTTACACAAGACAGACTGAACTGTTACTGACTCCATTGCTTGATTTGCTTTGCTTTTTATATGGCAGCGTAAACAGTCTGAGGAATGTCCTTGAAGGTGAATGTTCGTGGTTGCGCCCTCTCGTGTTCCCTATAAATGCAAATATTGTTGTTTCATTATCGTTGTTCATGTAATTTGTTTTCGTCCACCGTAATGGTCGTTTTCCCAGTTATTCTTCCATGTAACGTTTGAGTTGTAAATAAACCACAGTCCGCATGTAATATACACAGCCACAGAAGTAAATTCATAAGCAACTACATACATCCAGCAGCTTTAACTCAAACACACATTTGAACGTTTTGATGTCCAGACATTTATGAGTTATTGTACAAGCTTACGAATACATGTATTTGTATTCGTACTTGATTTTGTGTATGTATGTGGGCGTGAGAGCACTAGGGTTTCTGTATGAATAGCCATTGTTTGAGAATTTAATGGAGTGTAGAAGTGTCGGCCATTTTCTGTTTGTTTATGTCTTTAATGACAAAATCACACAATCGTGACACTAAAGAGAGATTGGAACGGGTGTTAAGCATATCCTTTTGGAAGGATATAAAACAACTTCCGCTTTAATACCCTCACTGTTAAAGGAGCTAACATTTCATAATGAGAACTAAAACAACAATAGGACAAGAGGAGTCGAGCAATTTTTTCTTTGAGAGCAATTTTCTTTTTTTCAAAAAATTTTATTTAATTTCTGAAAAATCCCCTTTCCCTCCCCCTTTCTTTTATTTATTCATTCTTTAAAGTAGATTTCAAAAAGTGCCATAATTTATTACATTTTAAATTGATTTGAATTGTGGCATTTGATTTGACAGCATAATTTTGCGTTATTGACACGTCCTCGTTTTTGAATTTTAATGGTTTTCCATCTAATTTAACAGTAAATTTCGTTTGTGATTAATTTTAATAACCATCATAATGTCCTTTAATTAAATACCAAATAACGTGATTAATTTTATAAATCTTAAGAACAATAAAGGCGGGTGTGGGTGGTAGGCCTTAATACTTACAAAGTATTTTCCAACACAAAACGAATTGAATTTGAAGGGTGTCTACTTAAGAAGCTTTAATGGCATTTCTCTTCTCATTTCTATTCTCATTTAATACCATAAGACAGCCTATATTTGAAATCGTAATTCAAAACATATTTTCAAACAGAATAGTTAATGTATAGGCTCCACAATCAAACATACAGGATTACGTAAAAGACAAACGGAGTTGAAGGTTAAAAATCGCATTACAGATTTCGTTGAATATTTGTCAAAGAGAACTACAATAGATGACAAATATATTCTTACGTTTTTACCTTTTAAAAACATTTAAAATATTACCTCGTAGATTGGAAATAAAATAAAAATATTTCTGAGTTTACTTTTAATTTAAATTCTTTATTATTCGAACAATTCTGTGTGCCACTGTTCACAACTTAAGGTAAACAACAACAATTGCTTATACAATCTTTGTATAAACAATAACAATTACTAAAAAATTGTTCGGTAAATCATTGTAACGGAGATCTTCAAACCATGTTTACTCTCTTCAGAAAAACTGCAACTTCACACAAGACTGACTGAACTTTACTTACTCCGTTGCCTGCTTTGCCTTTTATATGGCAAATTAAATAGTTTGATGAATGCTTTTGAAGGCAAATGATTTCGCTTTTGTTATTGTATTTTTTTACGCTGGTGTTTCTTGTTATTGATAATTGGTAAACAAGTTCATTGTTTTGTTTTCGTAGCTTTTGTTTATAATTACAGGGTGGCTGATATATAATACAACAAAGTAAAGAGCAATATTTTCTTAATTTTCTTTTTATCTTATTGTTCAAAAGCAAAAAATGTTGGAAAAAGCATAAAATTTTAGAATCAGTTTAGATTTGTTCGAATTGGCCACCTTTGGTACGAATTATGGCCTTCGAACGCCCGACAAAGCCATCACAGGCTACACGAAAGTGGCTCTGCGGTATTTTAGACCATTCCCGGCGAAGCACCGTCTTGAGATAATCGACGCTTTGGTATTTTTTACTTAGAACCTTACTCTCCAACTTCCCCAAGGCGCAAAACTCAAACGGATTGAGATCCGAAGACCATTGTGCGGTAGAAATAAAGCAAGGAACCTTCTCTTTAGGCCATTCATGGTTGACACGTGCTGAGTGTGGTGGTGCTGAGTCCTGTTGGAATCTCCATGATCTGTGACCGAAATGTTTGTCAGCCCAGGGCTTCAATACTGTTTTTAAGACTTTTTCGCGACAATATGCGGCATTTGTTTTGACCCCACGGTCGATGGCAACGATGGGCAGCCACAATTGGCCGTTACGAGTTCTAGTGGCCAATCACTGGTGTAAATTTTCAGCTGACCTCTTTGGCAAGTAAACCAGATCATTTTGTTTGTTCACAAACTGCTCAATTTGGAATGGCTCAGAAAACCAAATTCGGTAATTGGGCACTTTCGTGCAAGCGAAGTAATTCCTTGGCTCTTCCCAGTCTAATTTTTTTTGTCTATCGGTGAGCCCTTGCATTTTTTGGAACTTCAATGGCTTTAGTCCAAGCTTTTTTTTCAATTTGTGTTGCATCCATACATACATACAAAATTGGTCATTAGAACCCATCAGTCAGGATTATTGACCTAGTTTTTCACACCACTTATGTTGTGTGTGTTAATTTTATACATATGACGGGACCTACAGTTTAAAGTCGACTCCAAGCGACAGATTTTTGAGAAGCTTTTCATGGCAATTTTATTTACTCTCAGAGTTTTTGCCAGAAATCTGGTGAGAGGCAATCGCCGTCCTCATGATATGTTCACCTCACGATCAATTTTTCTACCACTGCGGCGTGGATTTCGATCAAATCTGGCCTTTACATTTCGGAGCATTTTTGGTGTTGTTACCGTTTTTTTTTTTCGTACACTTTTTGGACACAATGCAACACTGCCATTATCACGGTGACGGGCAATGGTACGCTAAGCAAAAGATTTATTCACATTTAAATGCTGGAAGGCTCTAACGATAGCCACCTGTGGTTTTCCAGCAAAATATAAAGCAATCACACTATCAGGCTTGAATTCCATTACGGATAACTTTTTTTCTGAACGCAATAGATCAAAATGCTTTTGTAAGCTTGTAAATAATAAAATGAACTGTCACTGGAATAAATCTGTCAGCTGTCAGACGAGTGGTTTACAAATGATAACAACCTGAAGTTGGTTGCAATACATATCAGCTACCCTGTATAATGTTAAACAATGTAAAAGCTAAAACCTGTATTACAATTCCTTTAATTTCCGTAACTATGTTGTCAAAGGAAATATGAAAAAATATTTCTTTCTCTGCAGTCTGCTGGCAAACAAAAATCTGAGTAAACTTGTCATGAAATTTTTAAGAAAACTCTGTCGTCCGAAGTTTAAAGTTAAAATTGGGGGTTTCGCCAGCTCATGGATTCAATTAATACACCCAGCATAAATGGGTGGTGGGAGAAGCTAAGTCGTAAGCCTGTCTAAAGGGTTGTTAAGTGTAAAGATAAGGTTGTGAAGATATTTTTATAAAGCCAGAATGAAATTATTTTATTGCTCTTCGAATTTCTTTTATTGAAAACGAAATTAAATGAAAATCTATGCTTCGAAACCAAACAGAACCTCCTTTT
>JABZEU010000340.1:0-11160 GCA_014635995.1 Sarcophaga peregrina
AAGACAGCAAAACGGCAAGACCTAATGCCAAACACAGTAAAACGCTACCAATTTCAGGGATCATGATGCATTGTCCTTATAGGCAGCAGCTGGCCTGCGATGGTTTTTCTTGCATCGCCTTTTCAACCTCTGGTGGCGTATAGTTTTCATCATGTTTAGCAAGCACTTCTTTCGCTAAAATATGATTATTCTCCTGTAACTCCCCTTGAACAACGACACCTTGCCCTTCTTTGAATAAGTCAGGCAAAATTCCATGATAACTTACGTCTACTTCACCTTCGGCATCATAAACAGTGAAAGTGATATTGACGGCATTAGAGACTGGGTCAGAATCACGTACTACACTACCTGGCATGACCATGCCACCGACACGTAAGCGCTGCCCAACTTCAGGGATTTGCTGAGTTTCTCGCTTACCATAGATGATTTCACCAGGGGTATAAAACAAGTCAATACTTGAGCGCAATGCGTAGAGAATCAATGCGAGGGTTAACCCCACGCCTACCAATATGGAACAGATCAACCAAAGTCGGTTACGACGACGAATATTCACACTCCCTCCCTACGCGCTCTTGCTGCTTTTTGTCTTACTTCACGAGCTTGCTGTTGAATAATTGCATTTATTATCATTTTTCTTTGTATGTATGTATGCAAACAGAGTAACAAAATAGGTATTAATGTCAGCGCAACCGCCAGCCATACATAAAAACCATAGCCGCCCATCGCCCAAAATTCACTCCAAGATGCAAATGCGCTAGTCATGATTGACGTCCTTTTTTATTCACAATATCTAATACCCATGGACGGTTACGTTCTAACAACAATAATTGACTACGTAAACGAATTAACGTTAATGAGATAAAGAGAAATAGGTAACCAAGGATAGCTAAACGTAGTGGCGTACGCATAGCTGGGTTGATACTTTCTTGCATACGCGTCGAAGGTTGATGCAAAGTTTGCCACCATTCAACTGAATAATGAATAATAGGTAAGTTAATCACACCAATTAATACTAAAATCGCAGCGGCCTTTCCTGCTGTACGGCGGTCATCAAAAGCATGCCATAAAGCAATAATCCCCACATACAGAAAAAATAGAATTAGTTCAGAGGTTAAACGTGCATCCCATACCCACCATGCACCCCACATTGGTTTACCCCATGTCGCACCTGTCACCAAGGCAATAAAAGTAAATACCGCCCCTATCGGTGCCATTGCCGCTATCGCCAATTCAGAGACTTTCATTTGCCAGACAAGACCAACAAAAGCAGTAATTGCCATTGTGGCATAAATGCCCATCGACCACATCGCGGCAGGAACATGGATATACATAATACGATAACTTTGGCTTTGGACTTTATCGGTTGGCGCAAAGCCAAATCCCCAAATCCACCCCACCGCTAAACAAATTACACTCAATATAATAAACCACGGTATTAGACGCCCACATAACCGGTAAAGGTTAACTGGGATGGCAAGTTGATGAAGCTTTTCCACATAGTTTAATTACCCTGATTTATTATATTGTTAGTAAATGCTGCGTGACAGAATCATACAATACACATTAAAAAAGCAAATATATTGATTTAACACCAAATATAACTTAGGCTGATCATACTCAAACGCATAACCAGCCTATTTATTGATCATTACTTATAATTTATCGGTATAACTCATCATAAAATGATTACCTTAAATTAAAAGCCAGGTTCAACTTCACGCATGTCTGGCAACTTATGGGCAATTCCTTTGTGACAGTCAATGCAAGTTTTACCATCCGTGATGGCTTGGTCATGCATTTTAGCTGCAACCCCTTTTTGTGCCGTGAAATCCATATACTCAAAATTGTGGCAGTTACGACACTCTTGTGAGTCGTTATTTTTCATCCGTCGCCACTCACTTTGCGCCATCGCTAACCGATGGTCTTCAAATTTTTGAGGTGTGTCGATGATGCCAAAAATTTTCCCGTATAGCTCCTTACTCGCTTGAATTTACGCACCATTTTTGGGCCAAACTCATGCGGTACGTGACAATCTGGGCAAGTTGCGCGAACACCACTACGGTTAGTATAGTGAATAGTATCCATATATTCTTCATAGACATTCTCACGCATTTCATGGCAACTAATACAGAACTCTTCCGTATTGGCCATTTCCATACCCGTATTGAAGCCGCCCCAGAAGATAACACCACTCACAAAACCAATCAGCAATAAGGTTCCTAATGCTAAACGGCTTGGCCTACGCCACCACCGCCATACTCGGCCGAGTAACCCAAACAAGCCCTTTTTCTTCGGCTTGTCATCATTTATTTGCTTATCATTGTTATTTGACATAATTCCCCTTATTTCCCAAACCTTTGGATGGGGTAAATGTGTTATCAACAATCGGTGCCGTGTCTGATTGTGGCACGTGGCACTGTAGACAGAAGTAGCGGTTTGGTGCGACTTCGCCAAGAACTTTGCCTGTTGCATCCATAAAGTGCGTTGGGCTAACTCTTGGTGCCCCTGTGGTGCGATAATTTTCCACACCATGGCATTGCAAACAACGATTAGTATTAGTGGTAATTTGATAACCTTCAACACTATGTGGGATCATTGGCGGTTGATTCACATAGTTTAATGCCATTCTTTCTTGCTCTTTCGGAATATGAATGCTTCCTTCTGACGTACCGGATACTTCTGGTGATTGGGTCAGGTCTACACCATTAGCAGCCCAAACAAGACTGCTTACAACAAAGGCCATTCCAGCCACCCAACGGCTGAGCGTCTTTTTCAGGACAGGATTTTTCATGATTTTGCTCCCGAACTCCATCTTAGTGTTATTTTAAAAACATCCTCAGAACAAACATCAATGCAACGACCGCAAGTGATACAATCTTTATCTGATATCTGTGCTGGAGCTTGTTTATCTAGGACCGGTGCACGCAGAACTTGCGGCTCCGGACAAATGTGGAAACAGTCCATACAACGGCTACAGTTTTCTTTATTTTCCGCTGTAACAACTAGTGCGCCCTTACACCCTGCCACGCCATATAGCGCACCTAATGGGCAAAGGTGACCGCACCAACCATGTTCCACAACTAATAAATCGAATAAAAACAGTGCAACTAAAACCAATGCACCGCTGCCAAAACCAAAAATTAAACTGCGCCCCATTAATGAAACTGGATTAAGCCATTCCCAAAGTAAGGTTCCTGTAATAGCAGAACCGATCAGGATAACCACCAGCAATACATAACGAATATTGCGTGGTATCGTTGCGGACTGGTTAAAATCAAACTTACGTCTTAACCACGCCGCGGCATCCGTCACTGGGTTTACAGGACAAACCCAACTGCAGAAAATACGCTTACCCAACAGTGCATAAACCCCGAATACGATAGCAGCCCCAACTAATGCTGAGATCCCCGGTAAGTAACCACTTGCTAAGCTCTCTAAGGTGATTAATGGGTCAGTCAAAGGTACGGTGTCTAACAATAAGCTACTGCTGTAGTTACCATGTAAAATCCACACCCCAAACCATGGCCCACTCAAGAACATCGCTAACACCAGCAATTGGCTTGTACGTCTAAATACCAACCACTTGTGGCTCTGCCACCAACCTTTTTTTGCCTGAGCTTCACGTCCGGCATCACGTTTACGATTCGCCATTGTTACCCTCCAGCCAACCAAAGCGGTAATGGTGTCCTAACTCACCTTTTGCTAACGACCTTGGTAATACCTTGATAGCCGCCTCTTCCAATACACAAGCCTGTTCACATTTACCGCATCCCGTGCAGTAATTGCTATTGACTGTGGGTAAGAAGCGCGCGTGCTTACCTGTTCGGTGGTTTTGTTCAAGTTCCAATGTGATGGCTTCATCAATCAGTGGACATACGCGGTAACATACATCACACCTTAGCCCTTGAAAGTTCAGGCAGTTTTCCTGATCGAGTAAAACGGCTAACCCCATGCGTGCATCGTTAATCGACTCAATGTCTTTATCCAATGCACCACTTGGGCAAACTTTGGCGCAAGGAATATCCTCACACATTTCACACGGGTTTTCTCGAGCGATGAAGTACGGCGTTCCTGAAGCCAAGCCTGATGCCAATGTCGCTAATTTCAACATGTCATACGGACAGGCTTGAACGCATTGCCCACAACGGACACATGCACTGGCAAATGCTTTTTCATCAAGAGCTCCCGGCGGGCGAAGCTTAACACCACTCGCACGGGAAGTTTGTTGCTGAAGCCCCAGCACCACACCAACAGCCGCCAACCCACCCGCAGTGCGGGCGACATCGCGTAAAAAGCGACGACGACTGTTCTGGGACTTAGCCTGTTGAGACTTAGCTTTCTGGGGCATGAGCAATTACACCTTTTCCAGTTTAACGGCACATTTTTTGTAATCCGTTTCTTTTGAAAGCGGATCGGTTGCATCCAGTGTTAAGTTATTCACTAGCTGCGCAGCATCGAAGAACGCCATGTAAACTAAGCCTTTTGGTGGTCTATTACGGCCACGAGTTTCAACAATCGTGGTCACATCACCACGGCGTGAAACTACTTTGACTTTATCACCACGGCGTAAACCTCTCTCTTTCGCATCGATTGGATGTATAAACACAAGAGATTCAGGGAAAGCACGGTGTAGTTCAGGAACACGGCGTGTCATACTACCGGTATGCCAATGTTCTAATACACGGCCTGTTGATAACCATAAGTCATATTCTTTATCTGGCGATTCCGCAGCAGGTTCAAATGGCAGTGCAAAAATGACCGCTTTACCATCAGGTTTACCGTAGAATTGATAACCCGCGCCAGCCTTAACGTAAGGGTCATTTCCTTCGCTATAACGCCACTGCGTTTCTTTGCCATCAACCACTGGCCAACGGATACCGCGCGCTTTGTGGTAGTCATCAAAATCAGCCAAGTCATGACCATGACCGCGACCAAAGCCAGCGTATTCTTCGAACAGCCCTTTTTGTAAGTAGAAGCCTAATTCACGTGATTCATCGTTAAGTTGGTCTTCGGCTAACTCACTCACAGGGAACTTCGTTACCGCTTGATTAGCGAATAACACGTCATACAGCGTTTTACCGCGTAATTCAGGCTTTTTCGCTAATAACTCTTCAGGCCACACTTCATCCGTTGTAAAGCGTTTAGAGAACAACACCATCTGCATTAAGTCAGATTTCGCTTCGCCTGGTGCTTTAACTTGCTGACGCCAAAACTGAGTACGACGTTCCGCATTACCGTAAGCGCCTTCTTTTTCTACCCACATTGCTGTTGGTAAAATCAAGTCAGCAGCTAACGCACTAACTGTTGGATAGGGGTCAGAAACCACAATAAAGTTGCGAGGGTCACGCCAACCTGGCATACGCTCTTGGTTGATATTCGGGCCCGCTTGCATGTTGTTGTTACACATTATCCAGTAAAAATTCAATTTACCGTCTTTTAAAGCGCGGTCTTGGGCAACGGCATGTAAACCGACTTTTTCAGGGATCGTCCCAGCAGGTAACCCCCATACACCTTCTACTTTTTCACGGTGTTTTTCATTGGTAACCACCATGTCCGCTGGTAAACGGTGTGAGAACGTACCAACTTCACGAGCGGTACCACACGCTGATGGCTGACCGGTTAATGAGAACGGCCCACAGCCAGGTTGAGAAATTTTCCCTGTCAGTAAGTGCAGGTTATACACTAAGTTATTTGCCCAAACACCGCGAGTGTGCTGGTTAAAGCCCATGGTCCAATAAGAAACCACTTTAGTTTTAGGGTCTGCGTAAAGTTTAGCGAGTTCTTCTAACTGATCTTTTGGAACCCCTGTCATTTCTACAGTTTTGTCTAAAGTATATTCCGCAACAAAGGCTTTATATTCATCCCACGTCATTGGCTCAGATGCATCAGAACCTGCATTTTTCGCTTTTTGTTCGAGTGGATGAGTTGGGCGTAATCCATAACCGATATCTGTTGCACCACGACGTAAATTCACGTGTTTATCAAGGAATTCCTGATTAACTGCATTATTTTGAATAATATAATTCGCAATATAGTTCAGGATCACTAAGTCAGATTGTGGTGTAAAAACGATACCGTTATCCGCTAATTCAAAGCTACGGTGTTTAAAAGTCGATAACACGGCAACACGCACGTCAGGGTTAGACAGACGGCGGTTGGTGATACGAGACCACAAGATTGGGTGCATTTCTGCCATGTTTGAGCCCCAAAGGACAAACGCGTCAGCATGCTCAATGTCATCATAACAACCCATTGGCTCATCCATACCGAAAGTACGCATGAAGCCCACTACCGCAGAAGCCATACAGTGGCGTGCATTAGGGTCTAAGTTATTAGAACGGAATCCACCTTTGAACAGTTTTGATGCTGCATAGCCTTCCCAAACTGTCCACTGACCCGAACCGAACATACCGATCCCTTCAGGGCCTTTTTCTTTTAATGTGGTTTTGACTTTTTCTTCCATAACATCAAAGGCTTGTTCCCACGTGATCGGTGTGAACTCCCCATTTTTGTCATATTCACCGTCTTTCATACGCAACATTGGCTGCGTTAAACGGTCTTTTCCGTACATGATTTTAGGTAAGAAATACCCTTTGATACAGTTTAGACCACGGTTTACAGGCGCTTCTGGGTCACCTTGGCTGGCCACGATGCGACCATTTTGAGTTCCCACCAATACCCCACAGCCTGTACCACAAAAACGGCAAGGGGCTTTGTCCCATTTAATACTTTCTTGTTGGCCAACCACTGCTTTCGCAATGCTTGGTGCGCCAATACCTGCCGCCGCAGCAGCGGCCGCTATCGCATTGGCTTTCATAAAGCTACGACGACTGAGTTTCATAATCTTCCTCACCTTGCTCTTCCTGCTGGTGGTAAACCAGCGAAACATCTAGTACGCCGTCAATATCGCGTACTAAATCAATAGTATCTAACAACGTTCTACTACCTTGCCCTTCAACAACCACAATCAGTTTTCCGTTGTCTGGGGCGCTTAACGCCACCTCACAATTAGAAAGTTGATTAATTTCTTCGGCCACAGTAGACAGTCGTTCACTTTTTACTTGTACTATTAAACTGCACACTTGATAGTTACTGTGCATGTTCATGCTCCACGGTAATGGCTGAAACTGGGCAACCTGCGACACAAGCACCACAGCCTGTACAACCTGGTGTTTCTACTTTTGGCTGGTATATACCGGCCATTGACGGACGAAAGAGATGACTTCAGGCTCACAACTGTCTTGGCAACGTCGACATTCAATCGAAAGATAAGCAAGACAATTTGGCCAATCGAAATTGAGATATCCCAAGGTTGGGAATGTTTTGGAAGGAAAATAGGTTCTGGACATGCTGTTGCACATGCATAGCAAAATGTACATTCACCACGCTTAAAATCAACAACAGGGTAGCCCCCTGCTCCCGGTTGGATAATTGCCGTTTCGCAACTCTCAACGCAGGCATTACAACGGGTACACAATTCAATAAATTGCGTTTCACTACCACTCCATGGCGGCCGAACCACTGGGGCTGCACTACGCCACGCACCAGTTAATACTCCCCGACGGGTGAGATCAACCATGTTTTTTTCCTTTACATTGCCAACAAAAAAACTAAAACGTATTGATAAACCGCATTTTTTATATGTGTATTTATGAGAAATATTAACGATAGAGGTTATAAAAATACATACTACCAAGTGGGTAAAAGAGGTAATTCCCCGTATACGACTAGAAATGACAACATTTACGTTATTTACTCGCCATTAGCTAAAAATAGCATCAAAATGATAAACAAACAGGCCTTTTTAATTATTTGTTAACATTTTTTTAATATGAGTTATTAATTTAAACTCAAGTTTTAATTTTTTAAATTATAACACCAACCAAAAACTACCACTAAAGTAGTATGCACAATGTCATTTAGAAAAAAAATATCTGTGTTTTTTTTGATATTAAACAAATTTCATTTCTAACTTTATTTTAAAAACAACCATTAAATATTAAACATAAAAAAATTATTTTAAAATCAATAAAATAGAATTGGATAACGCTAAGCATCAGAATAAGAATCATTACTAATTAATTATTGAAACTAACAATTTAAAACTATTGAAAAATAACTATATCAATTTCAATAATACCTATTTTTTATTATTTCTTCACATTCTATTTCCTTATTACAAATTAACTTTTGATCAAAAACAATATTTTTAGTGTGGTTTTTTGTTACACATATAAATTGGCAATGTCTTGGTAGTATCTGTGCGCTTACTATCAAACCTAAATAACAAAAAGATACCCAAAATAGTTCGAGTCATAGGTCACAATACAAACACAACTCGAAAAATGAAGGGATGACTGGCTAAAATTACTCGAGGCCCTTTTTATGGCAAACATAAGAAATAATGCACTATGCTTATTGAGTCTGGTTGCAGGAATATTTCTCTTTACCTCTGTTCATGCTCAAACTCCTACTAAAGATAGTACATCTACCATCAATGCTCGAAATGAAACTTTCGAAGCCGCTCACCCTGACCAGTACCACTCTTGGCGAGCAACATCCGAGCAATCAAACCGTGAAGATGCATTAGCGGAAGACCCTCGCTTAGTCGTACTGTGGGCTGGATACCCATTCTCACGCGACTACAACAAACCTCGTGGTCACGCCTATGCGGTCATCGACGTCCGTGAAACCTTACGAACCGGTGCTCCTAAAGACGCCCAAGATGGTCCACTTCCGATGGCATGTTGGAGCTGTAAAAGCCCCGATGTGGCGAGGCTAATCCAAGAACATGGCGAAGATGGCTATTTCGAAGGTAAGTGGGCAAAAGGTGGCCCCGAAGTGGTTAATGTCTTAGGCTGTGCAGATTGTCATAAAACAGACTCTGCGGATTTTGCAAAAGGTAAACCAGAGCTAACGCTTTCACGCCCTTATGCAGAGCGTGCAATGGAAGCGATTGGCAAACCGTTTGATAAAGCCAGTCGGTTCGATCAGCAATCCATGGTGTGTGGACAATGTCACGTGGAATACTATTTCTCTGGCGATAAAAAATCAGTGAAATTCCCATGGGATAACGGTACCAAAGTCGAAGATATGGAAGTCTACTACGACAACATTGGTTTCTCTGACTGGACCAACTCATTGTCGAAAGCGCCTATGCTAAAAGCCCAACACCCTGAATATGAAACTTGGAGTGCGGGTATTCATGGCAAAAATAACGTGACCTGTATTGACTGCCATATGCCAAAACTGCAAAACGAAAAAGGCGAACTGTACACCAGCCATAAAATTGGTAATCCATTCGATAATTTCGAACAAACTTGTAGCACTTGCCATACCCAAAGCAAACAACAACTGCAAGATGTGGTTGCTGAACGTAAAGTCGCTATCCAAGAGATGAAAATCAAAGCGGAAGATCAATTAGTTCGTGCTCACTTTGAAGCAAAAGCTGCATGGGATGCAGGCGCAACAGAAGATGAAATGAAGCCAATTTTGACTGATATTCGTCATGCACAATGGCGTTGGGATTTAGCTATCGCCTCCCACGGTATTCATATGCACGCACCGGATGAAGGCCTGCGTATGTTAGGTGGTTCGATGGATAAAGCGGCAGATGCACGAACCAAGCTCGCTCGCCTGTTAGGCTCAAAAGGCATCACCCATGAAATTGCCATTCCAGATATTTCAACCAAGGAAAAAGCGCAACAAGCCATTGGTTTAGATATGCAAAAAATCAATGCGGAAAAACAAGAGTTCTTAAAAACTGTGGTTCCGCAATGGGATGACCAAGCTCGTAAAAATGACCTATTAGCCAAATAACCATGATTTGCCCCAAATAATGGGGCAATACAACCAATGGAGTGAATATGAGCGTACTACGTTCGTTATTAACTGCTGGGGTGCTGGCAACAGGCTTATTATGGGCAACAGCCGCATCCGCAACCCCACAAATGGCCCAAGAAAATGCAGAAGGCCGTTGGGTTGTCACGCAGCAACGCAGCGCTGACAAAGCCTGCTTAGACTGCCATAAACCTGACCAAGAAGGCATGCATGGCACTCACGCAGAAGTGGTTAACCCTAACAATAATTTACCCGTGACTTGTACCAACTGCCACGGTAACCCAGGGCCTGATCACCGTGAAGGCGTCAAAGATGTCATGCGCTTTAACAACCCAATGTATACCGTTGAGCAACAAAACAGTGTCTGTCTATCATGTCACTTACCGGAGCAGCTGCAAAAAGCGTTCTGGCCTCATGATGTTCACGTCACCAAAGTAGCCTGCGCGAGTTGCCATGACCTTCATCCGAAACAAGATACGATGAAGGTGCTGACTGATAAGGGCAAAGTAAAAATATGTGTCGACTGCCACTCAGATCAACGCAATAACCCTGATTTCAACCCAGCAGCGGTGAAATTGCGTAAGGAGCAGCCATGAGTTGTTCTCGTCGTCAATTCATTATCTACTCAGGAGCACTGGCGGCGGTAGGAGGAGTTGCTAGCCATACGCTAGCTAACACCATGAAAATAGATGGCGTTCGCTACGGCATGGTGCACGATGAAAATCTGTGCATCGGCTGTACGGCGTGTATGGATGCATGCCGAGAGGTTAACCAAGTCCCAGAAGGTGTTTCGCGGTTAACTATCATCCGTAGTGAGCCTATTGGCCAGTTCCTGATGTTAAATACCGTTTTTTTTCGCCACTCCTGTCAACATTGTGAAAGTGCACCTTGTGTCGATGTTTGCCCTACTGGTGCCTCTTTTATTGATAAAACGACAGGGATTGTTGATGTCAACCCTGACTTATGTGTCGGCTGCCAATACTGTATTGCTGCCTGCCCTTATCGCGTCAGGTTTATTCACCCCATCAATAAAACCGCGGATAAATGTGATTTCTGCCGTAAAACGAATCTAAAAAAGGGCAAGCAGCCGGCTTGCGTCGAATCTTGCCCAACCAAAGCATTAACCTTTGGTAATTTAGATGACCCTAAGAGCGATATTTCGTTGATGCTAAAAGAAAAACCGACTTATCGATTCAAAATTGCACTCGGTACTCACCCCAAAATGTATCGGGTTCCGTTCAAATATGGGGAGGTTAGCCAATGACAACAGCTTCTGCTTTCCATTTTGAATCCTTAGTGTGGGACTGGCCCATTGCGGTT